>SJOL01007707.1:0-72725 GCA_004794785.1 Opisthorchis felineus
AGTCAGCATCCTCAGTGCTCATAAACCCAACCAACAATTCGCTTAATTTTCAGTCGATACTAACAACATGCAAGGTTAATAGACTGAACTCAAAGGGTACCACTGAGGTGTTTGTTACGATACGTGAATGGAGAAGTTATGTGTATCACAGGAGCTCTTTAAGCTACCCTCGGTTCGGCACACTTGCTACTTGGTGGTAACAAATGCCTGCCTACAGCAGAGCGCACAGATTATCAAGAATTTGCGTTACGTATTGCAGAATGGAAAACGCTGAGGTCAGTCAGCAACAAGGTGCAATATCTAGAATAAACTAACAGGTCCCTCATTTTGCACTTCAGGGCAACGGGAGACAGGCGGACACTCCGAGGTCCTACGGCTTTTAAACACCCAGATGAGGACGTGTCTTCTGATTTATTAGAACGTAGATTATGGGCATCACCAAATCAGCAGGACATATCTGATGGAACCAGTGATGAAGGAAGGTAGAGGATGGGTAGCCCAGACAAACGAATTTGCTTGTGGCATGGTATAGGTAAAAAAGACAAATAAACCCATAAAAGAAATTATTTTAAGACTCGGGATTCTAATTACGTGGTAAGTAAGCAAAATATTCTTAAAACGGCAAACTCAATATTTTATCTCTTTGTCTAGGGACAGCATAAGGTAATATGGACATTGCAAAAAGGTGCACACTGTCCAGAAATAACTGACGCAGTTAAACGAGTTCTATTGGAATGACCCGCTTAAAACGGAAGACAAAAGTGATTTTGGTCTCAACTTTCTGTTTGTTTAATGGATCCAAAAGGCTAAAAAGAAAAAACAGAAAAGAATCCGGCTAACATATGAAGAATTTGGGGATCCGCACCCTGTCCTCGGTTTCATTTCACACAGTCTCTTCTAAAAGTAGCTTTTTAGGCACTTCATCAAAGGCTATTTTCGGCGACAAACCTCTCCCCATTGTGGCGACAAGCATTTTGTTTCGTTCTCATAGTTAGGTCTTAACTGAATAAAATGGACAGGTCTTAATTTACTCGGACCACTTTTCAAGCGTTTCACCACTCAGTTTGCCTCCAACAAAACTTCTTGTGTTGTATACAGTGCTTTCCGATCCGGTTGGATCGCACTTATGGGTCGGTGATATTTGTCCGTAGCCAAGCAGTGATTTGGACCTTAACGGATGCGTCAAATGTCTTCTTCACTTTTGAATGGTTCCAAGAAGGAGTTGCTGCATTTTATGCTCCTGTTGGAAGCCCGGTATTAACTGGTGGACATAACTTTTGAAAGATATAGGGAATCTGGCATCGCTGGGTAGTTTACATGAAGTTGACGTTTGCTCGATAGTCTTGTGGACCGAACCTTTGTGTGCTAAATTGCATCGTAACAGAATCTGAGCCCATATGCAACTGTTTCTTTGCCCAAATAAGCTGCTAAATCCGCTTGTTTTTTCCACCAACCTGTTTCCTTGTCCGATCAGCCTATACAAATATGCAGACTTAAACTCATCTAACCGTGGATGACGCATGAAAGCTGGTATCCAGTCCACCGAATGCTGTTAAGGAATTTTGGAAAAGCTTCGCGGATGTCCATTGTAAAAAGAGCAAAAATCCAGTAAAACCACACAAAAGCGATAATTTTGGGCGATGGATAGTAAGTTGTGACCAATACCTTGCCTCACCTGTAGGCCATCCTCGGTAGCATTCCACACCCTGTTGGCATTCTGTCCAAACCGGACCTAGATTCAACACCAACTCGGTAAACAGCTGTCTGTATGTCGCAAATCTGGGTGTCCTTCGTTGAGTTTGGATAGGTAAAATCTCAATCAATCAAATTCCTGAAATGTCCAGGCGCTATGTTTTAGATGGGCCCAGGAATAGTGATTTACACAGTGCTTTTCGTGGACAGCACTGAGAATAAAAGTAAAAAATGAAGAAAGATTTTAATAAGTAAAACAATAAACCGATGTGCTTGTAAAGTGATCAGGTTTTTAGCTTGTTTATGTTTACGAGGTGTACTGGTAAGTTGGGTATGACACACGCCTACTGCACTTCCGCTTCCGTGGCACGAAAACAGTCAGCTAGGAAGGACGTTATTTTCTGTGCACGAAGTATGCTTGGACCTTGACCGTTATGTATCCCCTGGTGTTGTGATTATGGCAAAATCCCTAATCACACGTTTATTGGCCCCCATTTCTTCGATGGACAGTTACCCTAAGTGGCAAACTGCGTAGATATTTCGTGGGTTGGACGATTCGTATGGAAGTCAGTAGAACGAAAGCGTAGCGAACCGAGCTTGGTTTGTGTTATTTTCATCAGGCTAAATAAATCACGACTACATCATAAAGTATAAGTAATTAACTACCAGTAGCGTGCATTTTAAGATATACGGAAATCTTCCCAGATAAATGGAGGTAGCCTAGGGTCAGTATGATCACGTGTCGCCAATTTGTAAAAATGGATGGCACCGCCTTGACATTTGACGTGGCCACTGAACTGAGTGTAGGCTAACACACACTCAGATGTCGTTTAAGCTTCTCCGAAAACAGAGCTCCTGACCTTAGCAACCAATATCATTCCCAATTTTATAATCCGTGGCTGATTTAGAGGCGCTTGGTAGTTTATGGCAGGCATTTTCCTATTCCATGGGGTGACCTCTCCCAACCAAACGTGCTGCGACTACACTGGAATTAAAATTTCCTGTTCCTCGGTGCGGTGAGATGGGGCTGAATTGCACATCCTGCTTGACAAACGACTGATCGTACGACCGACTTATGGTGCTTGACACGAGCATACGAATGAGCACACGCAGAAACTGGTAGTAAATTGTTTTCGGTTAAAACCCAATAGCAGGAGTGAAATTAAACTTTAGGCACAGGTTCTTGGCATTATACGTGAAGTGAATACCATACTTCTTAGTCTTCTTGTAAGCAAAGCTGAAGACCAATCTAGTTAATGGAAAAAATCAGACGTGTGCGCTTCTTCTTTTGTCCTACTTTCACTGACTACATATTATTCATCGTGAAACGTCCGGAAAGCAATCCATGGCAAATAGGTGCTACGAATTTCGACAAATACACCCATTTGCATGTCACTTTGGTTTTGACGGGAGACCCGGGGAACCCAGATGAATCTCTCGTTTCTGACATTCTTAAGCAAAATCGGTCGTGGGTCGTCAAAACGTTTTCAGCAACCTTATGAGCAGCGTATTACGTCTATAAGGTGTTACGAGTTTTTTAATCTCTACTAACCACCTACTGGAATATATTTTCTCTGTCCACCTGTTTAAACATTATTAGCCTGCTTTTATGTCTGCATGTGACAAAGCTGCTAAAATGCAAGCATTTCGGAAAATATCAGGAAAATCTAGCCGGGTTATGTGTTCAGGTTCCAGGATAAAGTGGACAGTGAGTTGAATCGTGTTAAAGGATTTTCAAGCAGTGCAAAAGTTGTTGTTGTTGTCACCAAAAAATGTCATCTACGTAGCGACAATAGAGTGTGAACTGGTCAATTAGCAAATTAAGTGGTCAGGTCTCGATTTTATTCATGAAGAAATAGATAAGCTGGGATTCCATCAAGACACCATCTTTATGTCGGCATTTATTATACCGTCAAGGCTAAACTGGGCATTGTGAATACAAAATAGTAGTAGGTTTGATCTACAGATGCCGATATTTCTGTCGCCGCTTTTAATCAACTCGAAAATGTGACCCATTATTTCAGTGAGCATTGGTGCGAAATAAAAGCCCACCGAAGGAGAACATTTGTTACCTATCTAGTTTTATTTCCGCAATTCGTTTTACAAAATTAAAGGAATTCTTCAGATAGGTTCTGGTAGGTTCTAACGATTTGGTGATTCAATTGACAAGAACAGTTGAACCTGTATCAAGAATGGATCTTAGTGGTGAACCTGATGACAACCGAGAAAACTTTGCTTTGTTCAATATTATTTTGTTAGTGCATTTTTGCGTTTATTTCCGGTTTCTGCAAGTCAACAACACTGGTCCATAAATTATTGGGAATCTATCTGCCAGACCCCTTGAATGATATCGTCTTTATTATCACCATCACTATGCTGGTCACGCAATATCACTTGTGTTGTGGTCTATAGTCAATCAGTCATTCTGAATCTGAGATCGCTTTGATTTCCCAGTAATCACGCCTTGCAGTTCTCCGAAACAGTTGTGTGCCTAGTGGTTACCCAGCCTTTCTTCTCAGGTGTATTCATTCCGTTCTATTTTGCAGGATTTTGACAAGTGGGGTTGATGTTGTCATTTCAAAATAAATTTGTTTCGTGTGTAAAGAACTCTCACAAAGTAAGTGTTGCGGTCAGGTACACGTTGTTTTAAGTACGGAAGATTTGACTTTCACCGACACACTAGTAGGATAGGCATTGTGTCAGCCAAACAAAAGGCCTTCAATAGCACGAGACAATGAAACACTTAACCAGGATGAGCAGCCGAGATAAGATTAAACAAAACGAGCAATGCAAATTTGACAGCACCGTCTGTGTTGTTCAACAATGTACAAAACGATACACCCGTGATGTTTGATGCTATGGGGCATTCTGGTGATGACTGGTCAAAATTACCTCTCCAGTCCACAGTTCCCAATAAGTGAAGCGAGACAATTTTTGCACAATCCTAAACACCATCAAGGAGCCTCATCATGCATTTGAACGGTTTGATTTCCACTTCTAGTATTTCTAGTCTAAGTTGTTTTACGTGATCGTATGTTAGACGCATAACTGGTCATTCATATCAGGAGTTCTTAGAATGTCCAGCCAAAAGTTTGTTTCGATTCAGTCTTTGTCACCACCATGCATATCGATTGGCTGGCTCGGTTGGAAGTACGCCAGTCTCAAATGGCATATCCTGGTCGATATATATCATTGACAGATATCAGTTATTCATGGATTTGTCAAGGGTAAACATTTTTGTTTTAGCTGGAAACATTTGACACTGCTTTATGAAAAGCCAACACTTGGAGACCTCCAAACCGAATCGGACGTTTTAAGTCTCTTAGTAAACGAAGCCCAGTCATGTCGCTTCGTTGAGGAAGATGAGCATTGTTGAAGTCACTGTCTTTCCATGCCCCCTTTCAAAACACGAATGAATTCCGTTTACTTATGGTCACTCCAATGCACCATCATTGCCTTGTTGGTCGCAAGCTGAATCCTTCAACCCTAGCACAATAATAGAATTTGTTTAGGTCAGCCTTGCTCGAATGATGAGAAGTTCCTTTCACGGTTGTGAGTATCATCTACGTTGGTCCTACAATTTGTCCGCCACATTGTCTTACTAGACTGACTTCCAGTGGCACGTTTCATCCGTTCCCCCACACGCAAATGCACTTTATCTTTGTACTTCTTTAAAACAGAAACGCCATTTGTAGATACAGATAAGAAGTGCGCTTAACTCATAAGACTGAATTTGACTTCAAGAAAGTGTAGTTAGTAAACGGTGTTGGAATTCCTCTAATTACCCTTGTCGTTAGCCTTAAGCTGTTTGAACACGCGTCGTTTCCAGGAAGAATATTATATCGTATACGGTACCAATGTTGTCATAGTTCTCTAAACTGGAAAATATCTCAAGAATATCTAAACACAGAAAGGCCTTTGCCCTCGAGTGAGCAATACCTTTCATCTAAGGCATACCGCACGTCTTGTGCTTTCCGATTAAACATTGGGAGGCAAACATATAACTGAAGGAGATCCACCTTCATCACTTTTAATTTAAAAAGTGTTCGTTTTCCTGCATCTAATAGGCTATCGGCACTGATCAACTGCGCACAGTTCTGGGGTACGAAAAATTTCTTTTTCACCATCGTAGACAAAAAAATCGATTTCGCGCACCACATCTGAGTTACTATTTAGTTGCTTTAGCATATCCCTGAAATGCACCAAAATAAAATAAATGCAATTTTTTAAACAATGAGAGTCTTCTCTATAATAGTTTTAATTTGACACCAGACCTCAAATCACAAACCCTTGGTTTGCTGCGGTTATAGACCAAACAATTGTGCACTTAAACTTCCCCATTCTGGTAACTAAAAACAGGTGCCCGACTTTGTCCTGAACAAAACAGGATAAAGTGGCCACATCCATGGCTATCGGCCAATTTATGTTCAACTTTCATATCAGATAGCTTCGAGTAGGATCCATATTGAGGTCGGTTGACTGAGTTTTTCCATCAACCGAAGCTCAAAGTGCTGATAATCCCCGTCGGCTGCTGGTTCTGTTGACTGCTGCGTGGAACACCGAGGTCAATGGCTGGTACAGCTCCCGCATTATATCCTGTGACTGGGATCTTTGTAGGACGCTGGTATTCGCATTTTGTGTTTGACCTAGAAGTGTGATTATAAACCTGTGAATGCGAGACAAAATGTTATGTCGTAGCAGTAGTAAGTGTGTTTTTTCTGAAAACTTCGCAAGGATTGTGAATTTCCAACAACGGAATAGCTTGAAGTATGCCATCCTTTTTGCTCACAGTGATGGGAGAAAAGATAAATAGTTGGGCAAAAGTAGTTTGAGAGCATTACTGAGGCAACCAAACAGCGGTGGAGGAAGTCCTTCTGACGAAAATTGCAGGAATTTTGTGTCGTTCGGGTTGCGACAAAGGTCTTGAATTGTCAGGGGAAAGTAACATTCCTGCAGCCTTCACAAGGTTCACAAGCTCACAAGTTTTGAACACTAATGTTTTATCTTAGATATGCCCACAAAAGCAGGGCACACCATGGAAGAAGCCGGAAACTTCTTTTATTTCTATAGCTTTTCCTCGAGCGAATTATTACCGGTGCACCTGTAACCCATTCGCCTCCGTCAGCCAGAGGAATGATAGGCCTGTTGCCAACGTAATACATTTGTCGCACAAGAATAATGAACAAATTTTGTGATCACGGAGGTACCCCCATCCGTCAAGCTGCTTGAGTTGCGCTAGTTTGCGCTGGTTGCGCTTTCAGAAAATTATCCACAATCAATATGTTGATTTCATTTGACCCCGAATTCACTCCCCCTGAATTTCTTTCAGACAGACCGTCACGCATGGGAGAAGGATTGGCTCAAACGAAGAATCCACAATGCCGATTGTTTTTTTTGTCACCTAGTTCTTTAGACAACTCAAGGTGGCGTGCGTTCACCATAATATCACTCCTCAACTGGCCAGAGGTATATGGCAAGTCTGTCAGAGATTTACTCCGATAATAAATACTGGGCAAAAATATATATCCGCATTCATCATGGTTTGGTGAGTTCGCATTAATCCTGTTAAGACAGACGGTGTGCTGCGCTCAGAACCGCTATGATGGGTTAGGACTGCCTTAGCAACTTCTGGCGAGTCACATCAGTTGAATGTAGATGCGGTTGAAAGAATTTCACCTACTGAATTTGTTTTCTGTTGTTGAGCTCGATTCGCGCACGCCAGTTGTGATCAGCAGGAGCTAATCTGTGGCAAAAAGGAGGTTGCCAGCCAGCGATTTTTCAGGTGCTCGGTTGTCAAACTCATCCGGATGCTTACCGTGCTGCGTAAATAATAAATGGCAAGGAAACTCTGAAACGTTACAGTATTCAAAACAGCCTTCGATTATCATGCTGAACTTGCAAATGACGGTCGAATGAGTGATTAAAGCTGAAACTTCCGGATAACAGCAAAGATTATTCAATCGGAGCTACTGAAAAGTGCATTCTGATCACAGAATCTACAATAATATCCATTGATGTCCCACTGCTCAAGGCAAGAGGTAGTTGTCTTTGTCTAGCAGTCTAGCAATACACAATTGGAAAAGTAGATCTGTCTGATGAGTCAGATATGTTAACACACTTGAAGATGACTGTCTGAGATGCTTGCGATGTTCGGAGCCTGAGAGCTTAAAGGACGATTAGGCCTAAACCTGGCAGATCATCAGGATTACCTCAAATGGTTATCTCGGTCATCTCATCATGGTGGACCATGACTGTTAACCCAAACCACAATGAAATGAAAGTTGATGAGGCAGTAATAAAAATGTCTCTCCTGAACGAGCGGGAATACCGTGTCCAAAGATATCGAAACCCTAACCAGTGGGGAACACTCCCCAGGACACCCATGCAAACATCAAACCCGGCCTGCAAAATAATTTTCTCTTCATGAATGTCAAACTTATGGTTGCATACTGAATCACTAGTATATTTTCAGTGTAATTAAACAGTGGAGCACGTCCTGGGCTGTAGCATTCAAACTCAACAGGAGTCTAGAAAATCGATCTTAATTCATGAAAACTCAATGTCGTCACACCAGTCAAATTATCACGCAGCCTGTAACTGAGGAGGACAATAGTGTCCTGAGGCTACGAAATTATTGCTTAGTCCGTTATTAATACCAAATTGTCTTGCTAACTAGTTCTGTTCGTTTGCTTGACCTAATCACCTTACCTGACGAAACTTCTATGTCAAAAGCGAAACGTTGCCCAGCAAAAAAACCTGATGACTGATTTCAAACTTTTTCTGAGCGACAACTTCTGGATCGGTTTGAAGCGCTTACCAACCGGCTGAACCGAAGAATTTATTCGTAATGCACTACTCATAAGGTTGCTGAGTGTATTTCGAAGAATTTATTCTTTCTGGCTAGATAACTTTCTAGATTCCCCCTGACATTCAAACGGAAGCCACCCACGTTATTCTGACGGTATTTATCATGTTATTCTTGTTGTTGATATTTCCTCATCAATTGGACCAGGGTACTATTTTTTATAGTCCGCGTCGGATTTGTGGCCCCTAAAGAAATTATCCAATGTATCGTTACGGCCCTTATTGTGGCGGAGAAGCACACGATGTGTGCAGTGAAGAAAAATGGGAGACTGATCAGCCCAAGAGCTTTAACTGGGTCATGGACACAGGGCTAAAGTGACCAGGTGATCTCCACTCACGGCCAGAGTTCACTTGATCGTCCAAGCTTCACGAATCACGCTGCATCAGCCGGAACTAGCAGAACAAGTGTCAGCAGTATGGCTAGCATGTGAAGTCATGCTAACCTGTCGGGACGCTAGCTAGCACCAAACACACAAATCAGCCCGTCGAACACGCTTGGGATGCAAGTCTCAGATGACAATCACATTTTGATAGTAGGCCAATGAACACTGAAGAATGTTGATCATTTTCAAAAAGGAAACTACTCACAAGGTTGCTGAAAACACTTCAACAGCCCACGACAGGTTTAGCCCTTTTTGGGGCTCATCAGGTAGGCGCAGTCCCCGAGTTTCCGTCAAACTCCGACCCAAACTAGGGGACTGCGCCTACCTGATGAGCCACAAGAAGGGCGAAACCGGTTGCGGGCTGTCGAAGAGTTTTCAACCAGCTTGTGAGTAGTTTCCTTCTTGAAAATATATTGAAATATCTAGAATATCGTACCAACTAAAACATGCGGCGCCTTTGTGCAGTACATTCAGTTGAAGAATGTCATAAACGAGAGATTCAGTTAAGCCTCCCATGGAAACCAAATTGATTTGAGTGTATTTGTTCAAAATCCATAGCGCTGAGCCTCTTAGGAAAGACCTATTGATAACTGTCATTGCCTTGAGATCCGTTGTCCATTTTCCACGCCCAATCAAAATTGATGCGCTTAGCCGTTGGTCACAGGCTTTTTGTTACTCGGTCAAGCTGCTGCACACACCAACGAAAAATCGTTGCCCAGTCAAAAGTACTGCCTCATCAGTTGATTTGTTGTGATTGCTTTTTCGTCAGTCACTAATAGTCGAGATCGGGGGAACATAAACGATCTTGTTCGCCAGTCAAACGCAATCTAAATATTTCCTTATCGATTGGGTTGTGTGCTTCAGTACCCACCCATTGGGCAAAAAATGGGCATTTGCTACAGTAGCATCATAACTTTGGATTTCAAAGCATTGGATGCACAGTAGTTGTTGTCATGAGCAAATAATTTAGTGTTTGACACACGCATGAGTTTAATTACCGACGTATTGAGCAAAATAGTGGGACACCATCCAACTTCAGTCATTCCTTTGGTTAGTTGTAAGAAATGAAATGTCGGCGGCGGCCGAACGAAGTGGAATTCTTCCGTGGCACGATAGTTTGGTGAAGGCAATAAAGAACCCATCAATGGGCCTTGGAGATAAACAACGGAAAATTAATGTACGCCAATAAAGTTGATCAAACACAGCTGACTATGACACTGAGAATTATCAGATCCTCGGAGGAAAGTTAGTCTCAGTCCTCTCCCATTCAAGTCTCGATGAGCGTGAGCTGAGTTTTATTCATTTGCAGAAATATGCTTGACTCTAAATTACCTCACTCTACATCAGGCTTTTCTGTCAGGAATGATAAGGTAGAACAACCGGTGTAAACCATCAGCCAAGATGAAACGTAAATTTTTTTCGCAAAAAAAGCCAAAATTAAGGTAATCTCAGTGCTAAACTCAAGATATTTCTTAACTGCAAAATTTGAGTTTCTTTTCTTTTGAATAAGTGATTTTGGTCGATTTAGCTAGTGCATTTAACGGCTTCACCTCTCGAGTAAACTACTAATCTAGTGGCATCATTGATTTATCTGTCCGATGCAGTCTTAAAAGAACACCATTGCTGCAAACTTCAATTTGAATTTTTTTTCCTAAAAAGTGAGTCTCATTAAGCTCGCCAAAAGAATGAACTATCCGAAATAGCAGAACGCTAATAGGATTTAGCGCGTAAAAGCAGACGTTCCATCTGGTACGAGTCCAGCAGTTTTTCTTTCGTTGAGAATGCGGCGCAACAGTAATAAGAATTTGGCCTATGTTAGGAAAATCTCAGAAATAATATGCATTTTATTGTAATAAACAAAACTCTGGATACAAGCACTATAAAAAAACAGTTGTGAAACGCACACACAATGAAACAGTAACGCGGAAGATTTCCTCAATCCGGGCGAAGACCACACTTCAGTGAGAATCCTGTTGTAATGTAATGTAATGGTACTTTTCATGGAATGGTGCACCAGAGGAAGGACTTTTCATGAAATGTTATCTCATGAGACCAAGATATGCGAAATGCGATACACGTGAAAAAATGGTACATTAGAATGATTGTGCTTCTGACGGACTTCAGCGTATTAGCAGCCATTCAAAACATGGAATGCATCAATTTAGATCATTTTAGAAAGCTGGCTCAGAGTTAATGGATGACCGGAGAGCGGAATGACTGTGCTATCGAGCATTTTCGAGCTTATTTGTCTCCAGAAATAATCAGTTTCTGTTAGAGAAAAGTGCAAGCGAGAAAAGGGACGATTTTGCGCAGACCCTTGAGTGTTTTCTTTGAACTTAAATCTCTGCAGATGCAAGCATTCGCAAAACTACATCACCCTGTCACCTCCAATGAAGCTGATTGACATCAGTGATATCAAAATGTAAGATAACTCATGCTTACGGAACATTCATGGACCTTATCACACAGCGTGCCAAAAAGTGTCTACTTTCAGCTTCGTCAACTACTCAGCACCTGTTTTGATTTAAGGAGTATTCTTATTCTTCTAAAAGGTCTCCATGCAAGATTAACCGAAACTCTGAAAATCTTTGAAGCATTTATGGCATTCATGGACTCCATCGCAAAAAATTTCCTGCTTGATGTTGATCTTCACTTAATAATTAAGCCTCAACAAGCGGAATGAATGTTTCAGAGGCCATGAAAGCAGGCCAAGAATAAACAAAGGGAAAATAGTTCAGCTATATTTTCTCGTGACTCATCTAAAATTCCCATTGTGACGCATTCCAGAAATCTGTCATACCCGAAAAACGAACCACTCTACGTATAAAAGCTCATTCCATGTGCACGTCAGCAGTGCCATTATCTGTTGTCATCATCCTCAAAAACAAAACTATTGTCAAAGCTATTCAAAAATGGAATGAAGAGGTAGTTTACATGAAACCTGCTTGCATACAAATGATGGCTCTCTTCTAACCGGAATGCAAACTGATGTTTCCTTGAGTGACCCCAAAAACTTTCGTGACAATCATCAAACAGTCCTCCGCACAAAATAGTCTTGTTTACGCTGCTGAATTCCGGACACAGTTGTCAAACTGGAAGCTAGGATGGACGCGGATTCGTTGGTTCTTCAGAGTTATTTCTGGGAATTAGATCCTCGTAAACAGTGTTCACAGGAGACATTGGAAAAGATCGGTTAGACGGACGATTGTGCACACAAAAAGTTAAGTTCCCACGAAGATCTCCACAATGCCATCTAATATGTTTTGGTTACTCTAATACTGTTATAATGATGATCTACTGCGTGGATTCCACTACTGAGGAATGAGCGTCTTGTGGCAACGACGGAAACGTGTGTAGCAGTTCATCCGACCGAAGACTGCCAGGCGACAGTCATCTGGCCCCTATTGAGTAAGGATATCCCAACAAACTGAGGCCGAGTGAGAATGCAATTATGATATAATATGATGGTAGCCTGATAGCCTCCTTGTAGCCTCTTTCAGGGGGTTTCCCTGGGAATTCAATCCAGTATGGGGATCTAACCCCCTAAACCAGCAGTCAAAAGACGGTTTGCGTCCTATTTCTCTAGCTTCGACCATAAACGCCGTAGAAGTTGTCCTGTTAAAAACGAGTCCGGACACTCGGTGACGTAGTTGTACAGTTAGAATATGTGCATAGGCTGCCAAAATCCTGAAGCATATAAGCCACTCTGGCGCGGTTCTTATTTTGCATCAACTCTTGTTCTAAAACCGCATGCTATACGAGGGAGACGAATTTTTTCTTTGTGTTTTATTCCTACTTTCAATCCTGATTCTTAACCTAGGCGGATGTGAGAGCAATTACGGGAACAACGAGCAACGACTTAGTTTTCATACCTAGTTAAATTTTTCCAAAATTTATTTTCAGTATAGTCGTCCTCAAGTGCCACTGGCAGTATTCAACGCTCTGTTCGATGGTTTCTTCCGCAAAAATTACTCATAACCACGTTTTGTGCATTAGTTTCTGCATAGCCACGCCCTTGTTGTTTACGTGGATGTGTTGAATATCGTCCCAGACAGACTGTCCGCCTTGACTTAAGTGACCAGTAATCCTCAGGGGTATTCAAAAATACACTAAGATAATTACAACCTAAATGTATGCTTTCAGCGTGGCATTTGTGAGTCGAATTTTTTGCCTAATTCAGAGATATATATGTTAGACAGTGAACAAAACAGAAGGAGCAAAACATGTGCCTAGAAAAACAGACAGACGAGAAATTTCGGGAATCCATCTAGCTGAACGACATTAAAGCCATTCGGTGGACGGTAACAAAGTGGACTGATCATTTTTTGGGATTAATCCAGTGATCGTATCAGTCAAAAGATGAAATTATGCTGTACTGTTCTATGTACTGTTCTATGTACTGTTCTATGTAAGTGTCCAACCCCTCGTCAAAAAACAAACGGCTGGGCAAACATTAATGAATCATGAACTGATGCACCAGGCGTCAAATTCGTATTGACTGACATGCACCTTTAGTTGCTCGGTGTGAACTCACCTGCGCAGAGCACTATTCAGGAGTTCAGTCACATCTTTATGGATTTAGAATGTAGATAAGCTTGAATATCACCAGATGGAAAAGAAAGAAGTTGGAAAGAGAGGAAGGGAGAACAGAGACGTAGTTTCCCTCGAGTATTATATGGGCACTGGAGAAAAAAGAACTCCCGGGGAGAGGATTAAAACTTTGGCAATAAAAGCCATTGTCGTAAAAATTTGTTTTTGACCATACTGCCATACTGCTAATGATATTATTCAAAAAAACGTTCAGCTGGTAGGAGTGACAGTTGAGAAGAAGATGAGCTTGGTTGTGGTAAATGCTCAGATAACTGAATTTTCCAGATTCCTTGTGTAGCGAAATTAAAGTTTAACATGTACCTTGTTGTTTTCTCAACGGATTACACTAATCATAGTGGTGCTGAAAGCTCTTCAACAGCCCACAACCAGCGTTATCCTTCTTGCGGCTCATCAGGCGCACTCCCCGACTTTCCCACAAACTAATGGTCTACCTTAACCCAAATTGTATGCATTTCGTGGTATACACCCATCAGCTAGCTAATTTGGTCGTCTTGGCAGCGTTTATTTTTTCAACAATTACCCTAACCCTGTATGATTCCGCGTTTTTTTCAGGTCATAAAACATTCTTTTTCTGTTTATATGCAGCAAGTCAACCTTACCTCCATTCATTGATGAAGGCTCATCAACCGTAGACCGTTTGATGGGAAAACTAATCGGGGTTCCAACGAATCTTTATTTTTGACACACCTCGAAATATTGAATGCAGCTGGATCAACGTTTCTCGAGGTTGGTGATGCTGGGTTCTAGCAGAGTGAAACGGCGGGAACTAGTGGGAATGTGGGTGCGAAACAGTATAGTCATTTCATCATCGCAGCCACATAGTCAAACAGCACTCCTGTCCCGTCTATCAAAATGCCGATCAAATTAGTTATGCGCACATTATCCAGCTAGCTGTTATTGGACATCATTCAAGAAATCAGCTATATTTATCACCACCCACAGCAACGTAACTGGGAGTCGTTTTTCCTCAGCGTGTGTCAACGAAACGAGAAGGCTTGGGCTTTTCTCGCAGGACCGGCTTTTGCTGTTACAAAAATAGGCCCTCTTAATTCAGGCTTTTTTATGTTCGCAGCCACACCCAACGTAGTGAGTGTTGGTTTGTTAGTTAAACTTGGGCACAACTCCTTTTCATCTGAAGTAGACCATGATTTGACATTTTGATTAATTATGTGCTATTAGAGTGAGGATAAAGCCTCCCCTCCTCCATCTGATATGTGGCACCGGTGATAATTCTCATGGTCTTTACATTAGCGCATCGGCCTAGTTCAATTCATCTACCGACATGCTGTCGGTTACCCACTTAGTAGCCGCGTTTTCGTAAACTGTCATCCATTCGCAGGACAATACGTTAAATTGGTCATCACTTTTAGTTCACAGTGCTCTCCTAAAATGAACCATCAAGAAAAAACAAGGAGCCGACTATCGTTTGGGAGTGGCCATTCTACAAAAGGATACCACTCTAAATTGTGCGGAGCAGAGAGCGCTTTTTTCCTCTTCCTATGGGAGTGACCTCACTTTACATCATTATTTAAGATGGCCTGTCCTGTTTTTTAGGGTTTGCGCAACGTACATAAAATGCGTTGAACAATGGGACCAAGCCTATTTATCGGAACGGGGCGAACCGAGGGCTCTCAGACAGATCGTAGATGCATTGGATATTGCTAATATGGATACTCTACTGATATATTCAGAGTAGCTGGATTATAACAAAATTTCCCTCACAAATCACAGGTATTTCTAATGGTTCATAAAATAATAGAGCTACGTGGAACCACCAAGCTTATCAGTATAATGTGGATTGACCATTGAATGAAACACGATTGGGTAGTTCCTCATATACTGACTGAGGTATCGGGTTTGGAATTAGGAACATCCTGGTGTCCTCGGTGAGCACCAGGGTGCCAGCTACCAAATGCGTGGATTAAAAATCGTGCTGCAGGCTACAGTTCACTAGCTGTCTTTACTCAAGTTTCAGGCTACTACAGCCCACAAGCAGTCCGGTGCGTGTAACACAAAATGTCTCTTAACTTAAGCCTTGATTGAACTTTTTGAGGCTGAAACCATTTCTCCTCCCAAGAAGCGCAGTCAGGAAAGGCTCAAATCGCAATCACCTTGAATGCACTCTGATTTCGAAAGTATAACCTCTGAGCCACCCGGGTGAAGCAGTTTTTCCAAATGGGTTAATTTGATGTCTAAAGACAAGACGTTAATTTGCCGTGCATGAAACTAAATTTACCACTGCGGGGAACTGGTTACCAAAATGTAAACTTTCTGTCAAATGCATTTCACTATACTTGGGAAAAGGTAGAATGAAACGTCACTGCATGGTTAACTGTGGCTACAAAAACCTATCCTTTGCCACATTCCACTCCGCGAAATGTTCTGCCACCCTTCGCCTTTCAAGCAGCTTCATCATCATCGCTCAGGACTATCCATTAAAGTAGACAAACTGGGTGGTTATATTACCGCCTTCCGGTGGGGTTTTAGTTAGTTTTATCACATTTCGCTCAGGGAATACATACTTTTCGAGGTAACCGTACGTAGCGGCAATTTAGATAGAATATCAGAGCCGTTTAACAGAACATGTGCATTCAAAATCTTCAGTTATATCCGGCATCGAACTATGAAACGTGTGCATGACGTATTCGTGATTTGTTCAACAAAATTAGCCGCCATAATTAGCGAAATACACTCAGTTGCAAACAGATTTGCTTTTGACGAGGAACTCACCTGGAACCCAGCTTACTCCCTCGTTTACGGTGTTTTAATCAACTGAATGTGCTGCACCAGACTGCCTTATGTTTCAGCTGGCATGATATTTGAGATAGCGCGATACATTGCATAGACCCATAAGATTGCTGAAAACCCAGCCCACGACCGGTTTTGCCCTTCCACCATTGGGCTCATCAGGTAAACGCAGTTCCCGGGTTTCCGTCAACTTTATGCTCTACTTGAGCCCATTTTGGGCTAATTTCTACAAAAAATACTCATTTGCACATCTATTTAGTTTTGACGAGAGACTCACCTGGAACCCAGCTTAATCTCTCGTTTATGCTGTTTCTAAGCGAAACCGGTCGTGGGTTGTCGAAGAGCTTTCAGCAACCTTATGAGTAGTGTATTAAATCCCCCATAATATTTTTATATGGCACTGCTTTTGCAACGGATTGACGCTCTTAAGGCTTAGAATTTTTCTCAGTTTTCGTCCGTATTATTTCACCCTTGTCACCAAGTTGGAACTATGTGGATTTAAACAGTGAATTGCAAACCAACATGGTGTTAACAGGAGGCTAGTCAGATTCTCTTGTTTGCTTGTTTGCTTGTTTGCTTGTTTGTTTGTTTGTTTGTTTGTTTGTTTGTTTGTTTGTTTGTTTGTTTGTTTTTTTGAATCCTTATGACACTTAGGTGGACCCATGTGTACGTGGAAATAATTTAATCTCTCACCCTTAGGTCAGTTTCACCACATCGTTTATTTTGCCACAAGATCTGCTCAGAAAGTGATACACAAATGTGGCTACTGAACATTTTCAGCGGCAATATTTGCCAATGTTCAAGGCGGTAACCTTGACCCTTATACTTATATCTGAGCGGCAAAATCCGCAGATCTAATTTTTACTGGCACTACCCTACATCGAAGTGAAAACAACGCTGTTGAGCAGAGTGAAAGGAAAGAGAAAGGGTAGGAACTTAGCGCATATATAATGGAAATCCGTATGAAGACCGATCGAGAGCAAGCTTTTACACCCATCCGGCACTGACCTGTGCCTGATAATAGCTGTGATTGAGATGACATCATCGAGTTTAACCAAGCATTCATTGTCAACCTCATCAGATACGTCCAAACATACAAACATGAACAAGCCAGTTAGACATTCATGATGGAAATTGACATCATGATTGCCAACTGGATCGGTTAGTTATCGTATCCACTTGTCCACGTGCACAGACGGCCAAACGGGCCACATTAGTGAAGCACAGAAGTCTGTTTGAATGTAGCCGCTTTCTTTCTTTTGGCTTGCTCTTTGCTTGCTCTGGTAGCTCCAGTGTCATACAGAGTACTCGCGAACGCACTTCTTCGTTGTGAATCCGCTGCAGCATGCCGACTCTTTTGAAAAATACACAAAAATTACCTTTCGAACGTGAAGCCAATCGATAGGTAATCCACTTCTCATAGTACAAAAAATTCCAGATCGGTACATTTTGCTGCCCCCAAGAGCAGCTTCATTTGGAGGTGCCCTACTGGGGAAGTAGCTCTGCGTAGACACTTCCTAGCTCGTCCCTTTCTAAAATCACAAGCCCTGCGCTGTTGGACATTGTCTTTCTCCGGGGACTTCTCGCTTCTGGGTATAGATAAAGGCTATTCTCCAGTTGAAATATATTCGAGTATTTGGAGCACCTTGTTCGACTGCAATGTTCAGTTCGTTTGAGTGATGTGAAAAAAACAATAGTAAATCATTTTTAATCCGTCACCAAATCTCGGTGTTTTTCTTTGAAACAGAAAGCAGTGAGTCTTGTTAAGAGGGAAATACCAGCTCGAAATACTTTGGAAGTCTGGAAGAAATTCTCAGTTTGAAAATTCACTAAAACTCTGCGGTTACTAAAGTTATTGTGCAAATGTATTCAGATATCTATATTGACAAAGACTATGGAACCTCTTTGTACTTTCCTAGAAGCGTAGACAAGAAGTAAACATCGCTGCGGTGTCCGCCTTTGCAGTTCCTCCGCAGGCAGACTAATCACATCACAAAGCAGCTTATTGAGTGCCATTCCGCATAGTACTCCCACGAATTTTTCACTGCTCGTGTTTCTGTCACACATCACAGTGTCCGGGTAAACTTGTCATCCCACTGCGGTATTCGAAACGTTTATCCCTAGGTTGCGGCGTACAGACAGTATTTCCTGCATCATAGTGAAAAATCTATTCTAGGAATTTGTGTTCAGCACATTATTACCACTCCATGGGTTGTGGTTCATAAAGCATATGCTGAACAGCAAGAAGTCTTTTCCTATGCAAGATCGTTTTGTATATATATATATATATATATATATGTAATCGGCACCTGACCAACTCTCCTGTTTTACTGACGGAAAACAGTAACAGTCACTGCTTGATTAACGGCTTGCTGACGTAAATGGTGCAGTAGTAGGCCTCCTCAAGAGAGAATTCACGGTAGCATACCTGAGAGAAGTGTGGTTGTCCGCTGAAGTTTGAACGAATAAAGCAACTACCTGGATGAAGGACACCTGTTGCTGGTTCGCATTGTGGCACTATCATGTTTAGCTCCATTGCTAGTTTTCACCAGGTTGCAGGATACTTACCTGACAATCCTATTCCCCCGGGTTTACATCATGTCAGTAACTTGCATGTGGCATCAGCTTCTTCCACAAGAATCCCCTGTATCTTACCAGATATTCCAATGGTTCAACCCCTGGTGACCGGTACAGCCACTTTGGGCACTAATAAGTCACATTCATAAGCATATATGTGTGCAACTAATCGTACCTCCGTTGAATTGATTCGGATAAAAATCCGGGACCAATTTGATTGAGATGTCACATGTCATACCTTCAAGATACTTGATCAAAATATTAACACTTTGTTGGGATGCATTTTGTAGCCATGCATTCTGCTCAGAGGCAGATTTGCCCACAAAGCCCAATTTCGAAGGATTACTATCTGAAATTTTGGGTATTTGCCCTTTTTCACTACACCTTGACGAGCCTCTAGTTGTAGCAGTCATCATAACAATGGAATCAAAAAGGAGCTTGTCGCTGCTGAATAGACATGACCAAGGAAGTGATAACGAATTGATGGAAATCCTTAAGAACCCTAAATAGATAGGATTGGATTAGGCTTGAACCAATAGGAAATCGCTCGTGTTTTTTCCTGGGAGGCTGGATTTAGTATTAATATTTCATACAGTGGTTAAGTGGAAAAAAGACATTTTTAATAAACGTGCTATTCAGTTCACGGATACTGGGTCGATTCAGAGACATTTCTGTGGTAAGTTAGAGCTTTTCGCAACGGAAAGTGCCAATCAAAGTTCACTGAAAACTCTTCGACAGCCCACAAACTTTTTCACTCTTCTTAGGACTCATCAAGTAGATGCAGTCCCCGACCAGTCGCCAATCTTATGTTCTCTTCTCAGATTGTACGCAGGCGACGAAATACATACTTTCGCAAACTAAATTGGTGTTAACGGACAACTCGGCCGTGTGCAGATTGAAGAATACCAGAAACCAGAAATACAGCTGGGATTCACTTGAATCCCCCGTTTACTTAGGTTAACCTAGGTTGCAAAAGAGTGCGTTCAGTTAAATTTAGCCTAGTCGTATGTATTGACTGGTACCATGAAACTGATTGTATCGATCGTTAACAGGTGAGCTGGCGAAGGATGAAAACCCTATACTAGCTCCTCCAGAGATTCGAATTTTTCCAAAGACACGTGTGCTCATTTCTGTCTCTGAAGCCTACAGGTAATAGAATCGTTTCTTTGTTACTCTTCGCTACTGTTCAACTGGTTGTGATCCAAACCACCACAGGGGAGTGTTTTAGATACACCTGGAGTCCAAAGATAAGGTTTCATTGAACTGGAAGCAACACGATTAAGCAACCACCTAACA
This sequence comes from Opisthorchis felineus, assembly GCA_004794785.1. Lineage (NCBI taxonomy): Eukaryota > Metazoa > Platyhelminthes > Trematoda > Opisthorchiida > Opisthorchiidae > Opisthorchis > Opisthorchis felineus. Next base: position 20,172 of record SJOL01007707.1, read on the forward strand.
AAGTAGCACTTCACCTCAAAGTCGGAGAACGCAAACCGAGTGTATGTGCGAGCTGGAAAACAACGTGGACGTCCTGATGGAAAAAACCGTCAGTAAATTTAACTGGATAGCAAAAGCACTTTTACCAGCCTAGCTGAATAGTTCCGGTGTACAAATGCAACCATCTCAACATCACTTTGCAAGCCACGTAAATAACGCACCATAGAAGTGTAATAAATACGAACTTGTACTCACACACGAGTCTTACGGATTTAAAAATTGCTGCAATTCGATTTTTCGACAGTTGCACTCACAGTTTCTCTCTCAGTAGTAGCATAGTAAGGGGTTCATTTTGGTTTCAAACTAATTTTACTCGTTGGAACTCCAATCGTCGTAAAATGTAAACAGAGAGTCCGCATCAAGTGGATTATGGACCTGCAGTGCAGACGCTCTACCGCTAATTCTGACGTTAGTTCATTGGTGAGTATGTGTGGTATTATCGACTTCCCATGTAGTAAATGAAATGGTTTCTTACTCTTGAAGCAACACTATTCACAAGGCCACTGAAAATTTTTTGACCATATGTGAGAGTATTTTGTTAATCTCGTGCAAGTTTGATTCAGGTAGCACATAAGGTTGACGGAAACTCGGGGGCTGCGCCAACCTGATGAGCCCCAAGAGGGGTGCACCCAGTCGTGGGGCTGTCAAAGAGTCTTCAGCAGTCTTATAAGTAGTGTTCCTTAGAGAAAATGTACTGCAATATCTCTCAGCCGAAACGTGAGGCGGCCTCTGTATATCACATCCATTTGGGTATCTTTATGTTCTTTCGACGGATCGACAAGTATGCAGTGTGTTCAACACGCTGCCTGCAGCCAACAAGGTCCTTTGAGTGAGGAATTGAATCCATGGACAAGTCCACGGTGTTGTCCACTGGCGAACTGTGAACACACCTCCATCTGAGAAGTCGTCGCTCAATGTTCTAGTCAAAACGTGCTCATGTGATGTGAATTCCGCCCCTGAAGGACTAGCGGCGCTATGTCTTGTCTACATGCGACCTAATCGCACGGCTAATCAACCACTCGTGATTGTTCTCCAAATGCCAGCCGGCAGGCTGCTAGTTCGGATCTCCCCGAAGGTTCGGGAGGTGCTCGCTGCTGATTATTCTCAACAAGGGTGAAATAGGTGAACGGTGCTCCATCGCTTCTCAGCCAAGATACTTACTGGACAAAATGTGGACTGAAAATTCCAAACTCCAACTCTCAACGCACGTCTTTCTAGCCCGTCTTTCAGCTACTAAGTAGATTAAAGTAGTTTAGATGGTGGCAATCTTTCATACCACATTCGCCAGGGCTTCTGAAGGTGTGAAAAATGATCAGGGCACACTCTTCAGATTTCTATCCCAAAACCAGTAATTGATTGGATGGAACCTCATGTGGTAAATACACAGCCCGGTGACATTACCGAAATTTCACCAAGCGGGTTGTGAAGTTAAAATGTAAGATGTGTAACAGCTGCAAATATCTCACTTTAAGGAACCATCTGAAGGAACCAATCAGAACTGATGACTTTTGAAGAAATTCGCCCACGCTAAGATAGCTCTGTACGATGCAAATGGAAAGGCTTCATAGCAGTAGTAGGTGCTTTGCAAGGTACTCCTCAACAAATGTCATCCTTCAGACAATGCCACCATAAGATAACCGGGAAATATTCCATCAAGGTTCCGGAAGAATTCGATCCTGCATTTAACAACGGATACCTCTGCGAGAATGCTTCGGTGAATTTCTTCCCAAAAGAATTTTTTAAATTAAACAAATGGTTCCGCTTTGCGTACCCACGCACCAGGAAAGACTGTCAAGATGCGTTTATGAAAACCCCTACGATACTGAATAACTGTTCAGACTGTTGTAGCTGTCATTGGACGATTCAGAACTAGGCTTGGTAATGCTAGGCTTAGAATCTTGATTACAACCTGGGAGTTTCTGAACTTGCTACCTTTTGTTACATGCCTCGGTACGGACTGCACACTGTTAGAAAAACTGGCCATCATCGGTGATGAAATTGTCAAAGTGGGGAGGCCTATAAATTGATTATGGATAAAAGATACAACAATTTGCAAACGGTGTTGACCGGTGTTACGTTTTCATCGCACTTCTTTTCTGAACAGTGCCGCTGTTGTAGTGAAGAACCCCCGAATAGCTCGAGCGCAAATGGAACCAGAAAAACAGCTACTGGAGTAGCTGAAAGTGACTTTGTTGAACCCACGTTGATAGGACTTAGGAGGTTTTGCAAGCAGTCCTAAGGATCGCCATTGATTCCCAAATATCCACTTTAACAAAGCTGTCGTGGACAATTGTCCAAAAGATTAGTCACCGCTGACTTAAATGGCTGGAACATCTGGTGTACTTATTTTGAAACAGAGTGTTTCGCTCTGGAGAGACTATACTCGTAGAAGAGAGCGGAGTAAACTTTGAATAAAGTCTCTTTCTAAAAGGAGCGCACCCGTTAGGGTTTTTTCTCATTCTTTGCCGAACTCCTCCAAAGTGTTGCTTGACATAGCAGCTACCTCCGTTTGTTTAGCTTTTCTTCAATTTCATGTTTTGCAATGAGGTTTTGCAGGAAATTTACCCCTTAGAATTTGGGAAGCGCCAAAGTATTCACGGGGTAGCGATTATGTGCGGAGTATTGACCGATTGCTGCCAGGGAAATTCCTGGGCCACAGTCCTTTACTCTAATAACCATACTGTTCCCTACCATTTTTTAATTAAACACAAAAGCAATTATCTTTATTTAATTTACCTCCTCCTGACGATATCCGTTTGTCCACCTTTGTTTCCCATCCAAGTTTTCAAATGCTCTTTCGATAGATTTTCTATAATTTGACCTTATTCAACTTAATCTTGCAGATTCTACCTAGATCGAAGTATGAAATCGTTTTCATTCGGCTTGGTGACTGTGATGAACTTTCGTCGATAACTACTACCACGGTATTGGAAGATGGAGCCATGTGGTAACCATCATTACGAATTCTATTAAATTGTTTGGATACTATGTGTTCGGTGATTTATAACAGGAAAATGTAAACGGTAAAAGTTAGGTTACATCAAGTTTGTCCTTGTTGGGCGGACCCACGACCTCCATACTCTGGAGCACCGTGAGCAAACTTAAGGATTCGTAAGAGTGCATGAATGCCTATGGGTGTGCCATGACTTTGCGTATTGTGGACTCCTGTGTGAACGGTGATATATACTTGCAAGTCCAAGTATGCGACACTGATTTCTTAACAGAACAATCTACTTCTAAGGTTATTGGAAACTGTTCGACAGCCCACCAGCGGTTGCACTCTCTTTGGGACTCATCAGCTAGGTGCATTCCCCGCGTTCATACGTCTGTCAATCTCGCAGTAACTTGATGAAGTCAAACTAACATTGTGCATCTAAGCTTTACTAATGCACATACTGGTAGTTTCAACGTTCTCATTGGGCTTGGATCCAAGTAACCCTAGAGCCAGAATATAACTTGTAGATTTGAGTAAACTGATCACTTTAGTTGAGAATTCGAGGGTCAGAGTCAAAACCACTTGATAAACTCGGTCTACGGAGATGTAGAAAATAAGCAGGCTTTCACTTACCTCACCACCAATGCCCCAAGCCTGCAAGAATTCTTTCAGGCTTACGATATCTAGCCAGTTTGGAAGGATCTACTTTAGTGATTTGTGCTTATCGGCCACCGTTATAATCTGTAAACCCAAAAGTATGAAAAAGGGGACTTGGCGTTAATCCAAACATTGCCCAAGCATGAAAATGTTAAAGCGTCTAAAGTTGACGTTTCAAATGTTCATCGTGTGCGCAGATGGAATGGTGACAGCACACGCGCCTCATTTGCCAGCTGTCCGGAGTTCTCATCCCGAAATTACACGCGTGCAGTTTTGATAAGCAAAACTCGAGTCCATCGTGTCCTTTTTCTAATGTAGCCAGAACATCGTGCCAAGGTTGGAGAGAGAAACTCCGAAAAAGAGTGATGTGAATGTGGAAATGATGAGAAGTGGTAGGAAGTAAGATTCCAATAATACGAATATTCTTGCAAATACAATGTCTTCCCATGTTATCTTATTTCTAATCGCAAAATGTTTTGAATTTAAACCTTCTGCTCCAAAATCGAACAATAAACACATCAGTATTTAAGTGAACACAAACGACCAGTTTCCAGCAAGTGATCAAGGGCCAGATATCGAGCATCTTCATTTTATTAATTGATAATGTCATTCATTTAAAATCGTGAAGTATCCCAGACGGTTTAGATCGACAGTAGAGTGCAGTCACATAATGAGGATCTGGAACGGTAAGCTGGTTACTGTATAGCAGACTCCAAATTTCAATAGGCTTTGATTAAGTAAGAACGTACTCTGCAGTTTCTCGCCCGCCAAATGTAGCACCAAACTGCTTACATATTTCTCTAGGACTAATACCTATTTCAACTGCCAATATTCATTGCGGGGCAGGAATTTCGGTGTCAGAACAACAAACACTACGCAACTCAGTGGCGTCTCCTTTTTTGCAACATCAGTAGCTCTGAAACGAGTCTATCAGTCAGCTCAACTTGGGTCATTTGGTGCTAGTAGGCGGCAGTCTGACCTGTATAGAGACAAATAAACCAGCGCTAAAACTTCGTTCCGAACCTTGTTGTGAAGGTAAAGGTCGTAGGGAGTTCTGGGGACAAGAAATTGGTGACTCACGTCCAAGCATAAGTGAGTTGCGGCAGTCGTTGCTGCCACCAAACCTTACAGCTGCTCCTCACAAACTTCGTCCAAGTTTCTTTTTGCACGGAGGCTCTTCAAATAAAACTTGGCAATATAACCCAAACACATTTCAAGGCGTGTCTATTTTTGTTCCCCGTAGCCTTGTGACATGGTCAAAGATTTGAAACGTCTTTCAAAATGTCATCAGGGCGTGAATAAACGGGTGACCTAGCTCGTCCAGTCATCAAATAAAATATAGCATCCCACTCATTTTCGCTATCATGCAAGACCATTCACCTTGGAGTTAAGTCGCACCCAGCCTTCATTTATAGCCCTCGTAACCAGTAACTGTCTCACTACTTTTTGAGTAAGAAGAGCTGCTTTTTCATTGCATTATATTAGTGTTGGCCTATGACAGACAGTTATCTGGCTCCTAGTCTAACTATACATAAAGCTTCATCACAGTGTAAAACGGATGTAGCTCAAATCTGACACCAATCGTCTGCAGTCCAACATGGGTTCGAAGGTTCTGTGAAGGCTGAGTAAATGGGAGGTTTCCAACTGTGTTGTTAGTGCGGCTTACTCATGCCCATTTATGACAGTGCAATTCATCATGGAAGATAAAGATAGGGGATTCAAAACCCCAAAGCTAAACGTCAGCAGATTGTACACTTTCGACTGATCCACGCGTCGGCAATATACATAGTGACAACGGTACCACAGTTCGTGAACTGGGACGTTGACCAACAGGACCCTAAGTTAGGAACCCAGTCCCAAATTCAATGAATGGTTTTTTGGAAAAAACGGGAAGTACCCAAACTAATCCGTGACTTATTTTGAGCGGTTTCAAATTCCTGGCTCATTGTCCCCTTCAGTGATCTAATAATGGCTGGGTGTGATGATTGCGAATTTAAAAAAACTCGCGGGTTTCACATTATCCAACGCGTGTCATTTGATTTTGTCCGTGTTATCCCGAAGCAGAGATGATGCAGTTGGAAGCCAAAGCAATATTTTCGTCCTGTAATTGAACTCAATCTGTGCTGAAAAAGTCGATAAGCAGTGTACAGCTGTTTATTTCTTTCTACGAATAATCAACTTTGTACGTCGCACGAAATTCATGCAGTTTCCACCCGCGACTTCCCTGCTAATAGATTGAACACTTAACCTTTCGGCCACAATCGGAACATTCACTTGTCGTGTGAATTATTCTTCATCCTGAGCTATTGAGAGAGTAGAAACAGACCGTTCAGAACTGAATTTCCATTTGCACTAGGGCTTGTATTAACAGATATTCATCTACCATTCATACCATAGTATAGCCAAACTTTGTTTCAAAGGTTCTTCACTCTGGTTCAAGTAGATGTTTCGCCGCCGGATAGGTGTTGCAGTTAGATAAGTCGTCAACAGGAAAGAGCTGTAATATTAACCAATGGTATCTGAGTCGGTGCATTAAGGCAGTTAGTGTGACTCCCTAATAAGTGTGCTATACTGTGTCTCGGCTGAAAAACGCCAGATATTCAAATCCTTGATTGCTTCGAATCAATCGATTTTACTCACTGATCGCACACGAACATTCAACTGGCCACAGGACAGAATAAATGTTTGATAAAAATCGATAAGAGAGGGTGAGTGCAACTAGGATGAAATCAATAGCACACAGGGAAAATGTGTACAATTCTAGTAATAGTCTTCAAAATGGCGCGGAAGACAATAGGTCATTAGTGCGGGGGTAGACCCAAATGGTTCGCCCCTTTATTGATTGAATCGACGTGTGAGAGAGGCCCTTTTGGCATGCGTATTAGCAACTGTCAGCGGATGTCGCCATTTCAGTCCGTGGTTAGTACAGTATTGTGGCGTACTACGCCATTACGCATAAACCTGTGTTGCATTTTGACCGCGTGCTCGTCCGATTCCATTGAATTGTCGACCTCATATTCCTCATCTTCATCCTCGCTCTCCGGCCCATCGCATTCCTCCTCTGAGACTGCATGACCCATGTGAGCGTCTGCCTGAAATGTTACCAGAGTCCCGGGTGGATGTAACAGTCCACGTCCGATGAACTCATTGTTAAACGGATCCGCGCGATGTTGTCCGGGCTCAGTCGTCCTCCCAAGTATTTTCGGTAGCATTACGGTGTCAGTATCAATAGGTGGCTTGCAGTCCAGTTGGGAAGCTTCCGGTAGTTCAGAACTGTCACCAGAATTTTTATTGCTATAGTACTGGCTACTTTGTAAAAGCCCCAAATAAGGGTTGGAAGAATCCAGATTTGGATGAGAAGAGTCACGAGTGGAACGTCGACAAGACTCGTCGTTGAGTTCACGTATCTGTTGTCGTTCCTTCTTTAATTTCATTCGTCTATTCTGGAACCATATTTTGATTTGCCTTTCTGTCAGACAGAGGCTATGCGCAATCTCTATACGGCGTCTTCGTGTCAAATAGTGACTGTACTGAAATTCTTTCTCCAACTCCAACGTTTGGTATCGGCTGTAGGTTTGACGACCGCGACGACGCTGTACGGAGTTTGGACCTGTAAAGCAAAATGAAGCAGGTATTTTAAGGCCATCAGGATTAGGCCAGGTGGGAAATTTAAAACTTTTGTGGAAGAACTTCAGTTAGGAACAAAGTCTTTTGCAACATTCTCTCTGATTACTTTGCAACTCAAGGCTATGGCAAACATCTAAATTGCCGGAACTTCCAGCTCTTACCTAAAAATGGTATTCCAAGATGTTTTCTTTAATAGGATACTACTGATAAATTTGGTGAGAACTGGTGAACAACCCGATAAGTATTGACGTGAGCAGCGGCGATTTCTTGGATATTGCTCCAGATGGGGCATAAAGAGGCCCTTTTGCAGCACATTCTCTGAAAGTAGATTCCCTTTGCCAAAGTTCTGTTTTGCAACTGAGTGATTAAATGCACAATCAAATTTATTGCTGTCAATGTTATTGTAACTGAGATAGATAAGCCTGGACAAACTGATCACAGGAGCATTCGAAATATGACAGAGGAACCTGGTTAACGGATTTATTCATGGACCTGGGACTTATCGGACAACAAATCAAAAGACTTTAAGAACGTATCTGTGGGGTCAAACTTCACGATTGCGTGCTTATCTGAGTTTGTCACCAGCGCGGCGCTATTGAAGAGGTTAGGGTGAAAATCTCATGAATAGGTACTCTTCAACTCTGCCCAATAGGATGATGTTAACTGGGGGTCTTCGGAGTGCTGGTGCATCATCACATAGGGTCTTTCAACTATGGGCCAGGATTCTTCACAGTTTGATAGGTATGTATTTCATGCTAAGCCAGCATGCATCAGCTAACTCTTGGCTCTCAAATGAACCCCAAAGTAGGATCTATTAATTTTCTTTCCTTAAAGTCATAACGTTTGCCTGATGCATACTGAAGATACAGTAAATATTCGGGCCAGTAAGATGGAAATCTACCGGGAATAGGGACCACCTAAGAGACGTTTTTTGGTGTTATTCTACAATTCAGGTCTTCCTAGTCGAATAGTGCTCCACCTAACGGAAAGTACATGTGAAATCTTAGATCGGGGCAGAAAACCTAACATCTCCCGCCCACAAATTTTCATAACAAGCAATAAAATGTCGCAAAACGCAAGCCTTCTCTAATCGCCTATTCTTCAGGTAACACCCTCAAACTTCGAACCGGTTTGCACTCACTGAATCATCTGTAAGACGTTTGTACAACTACTTCACGTCAAAGGATCAGGGGGTTACCATTTTCAATAAATGTATAAAGCAACTGAAAAACTGAGCGATCGAAATGGCCTTATAATCATTTGCCCGGATATGATGGTGAAGCACCTCAGTGAAAAGCCATATTAAATACTTCATGAGATCTCTTGGGTGGACTACAAACAATTTCCCTCTGATCGAATGCACGCCATTGATAAGCAGCCTACTATCACTATGAGTAGTAATCAATCAGTCAAAGGTTAAATCTTCAAGTGAGTAGTTGTGCTTAGTCAGTATGCATCGAGCAGAAACAGTGCATTTATATTTCATGCAGTTCGGTAAAGTCAAACAGTCCTCATAACACACTACTCACAAGGCTGCTGAAAACTGTGACAGCCCACGACTGACTTCGTCATTCTTGGGGCTAATCCGGTAGGCTCAATCCCCGCGTTTCCGTCAACCTTATGTTTCACTTGAACCTAAATTGGATATATTTTGACAAATAATCTCAACTGCACACGAATTTGGGTTTGACAGTAGACTCAACTGAATCCAGCTGAATATCTCGTTTATGATGGCCCGCTTCAATCGAATGTGCTGCACCAGACCACCTTAGGGAGAAACCTTGTGAGTATTTTCACTCAAGTAAATACACTGTGATTTCTTAAATATTGAATCAAATGAAGCATGAGACGGCGTGGTGCAGCACATTCAGTTGAAGAGGCCCATCATAAAAAAGAGATTCCTCTGGATTCATTAGATCTTCTGATTAATGGAAGGGGATACCCGGCATTAATTGTATACCACAGGTATGATCACTGAGTTCAATTACCACACCTGATATGAATTAGTCCATGCCCCATCTTTTATATTATTGGTTCCGATAATGTCCATTGTAAACAACTTATGTCATAAACCAGAAGACATTGATCTCATATAGAGAAGACGCTCCTCGCGGGGAGTATTTCTTCCGTTCAGAGCGCTCTCAGGAAAAACGAACAAATTGGGAGTAACATCAGCAAGCTTCCCCATACAGTACAAAATTTCACGGACGCGTTCGAGTTGAAAAAATTGTTGTCAGTTGACGTAAACAGTCCTCCTCTCACCTTTTAGTCCTACTTCCTTCTTGTATCAAACGATTTGTGGTCCAAAAGACGATTAGGTAATCAACCAACAACGCCCAACTCAATGTCCATTGGTGAATCCCGATAGTTTATGGCTGTAAACTGTGTCCGCTACAGTCTAGAGGCCTTGCTAAGGTAGCTTATTTCCTACAGGTTGGTGAGCTGTCTCGAGGAAATACGAGCATTCAACCTCAACTGTTGTAACCATCTTGGACTGAAATCTTGTCACACTGTTCCGTGCGCCACAAAAGTTGGTGAATTTCGGGGTGTCGCTTAGTGGCAAATGTAAATGATCGGGTGAACTGAGACTCGGTTCGTCGCATGATGTTTGTTGCTAGGTCAAATGAAGAAAAAACTGACTGGTTTTTGGACAGCATTCTTGTCGGATAAAACGATAGAGTTGAGACGTCACCGTCTGACACACATGCAAAACAAACAAAAAGTTGCACATCTTTGCAGTGACGCGAGGATCCAGATGCAATATGAGACTGAAATGCTTCTTTCATGTGCACATCCCAGTGACCACGGTGACAGTCTGCTTGAGTGCTAGTCATGGAACACAACAGCAAGGGTATCGAATAGTGCTGGGTGTAAGACTGCTAGGGGGAGGAGGGCGTTGGCGGTATTTCCCTCGAGCCATATTGCAAATGAAGACTGAAAACGAAACAAAACCCCAAACGAGAGGACTTTTTCCCTGCTGGATGAGCATCCCAGAAAATGCCTTGCGTGCACAACTTCCACACTGTAATTGTTGCGATTCAGGTTGACGACAAGTAAATCGATCAATGACTTTAAAGCAAGATTCAGAGAATGTAATTTATTTACCTCCATTTCGTGAGACGAGCTGGACCTGGTTACGGCATGGTCGGGCAGTAGTTGCGGTTCTACTGGAAATGAAGCCAACTCCCCCCTGAAGGGCCAGCTATGCAATGGTTTGGCTTAACTAATTTGATGATGCAATGTGGCCGCCCATCTTTCACCCCTCAATCATCTTTTGCCATGTTGATTTTATACTCATATCCATTATATGCATTCTTTTGACTTCATTTATCGACCAATTTTTCAAACTAAATGAACGAATTGGTCCCTTGATTGGTCACTTAACATGAAATCTGGTTCTTGACGTAAGTGGAGATATACACACATTAGTAAATCAGCTTGGTCTTCACGGGAAACTCAAATGTGAACCAGCTCTAGTTTTCAGTAACCTTTAAATGAGTATGTTACAAAACGGCCGTTTCATTTTTTAGGTGTTCAGTATGAGTGAACCGGTTTCTTGAGTAGGTTGTCAGCTTCTATTCGATAAGCCACTGAATGTATTCCTAGCACGTTGAACGGTCGGCTGAGTTTATCTGAACAAATGTATTAAAAACACTTCATCCGTGAAGCAGAACCCCACCACACACTAATTTCTCTCAGTAGGCAAAAAATAGTGCAGAAACCTACCCACTACTGATTCCAATGCTTAAATGATAATCAGATCACTAGACAGGCAAAGAAACACTCCATAGCCTCCAGTAACTGAGGTCATCCGTGCCTGCTCTATGTCACTATATGCTCTCGGCAGCACATATCCTACATCTACAAAGGTAGACGTAAGACCCAAAATAGGGGTCATCTCGTATTTCGACTGAAAATTTCAAGCGAGCATCCTAAACTATAGGCGCTGCGACCCAGATACCTGTCGGACATTAATCTGAAATTGGAAGCCGAAAGTCACTCATTTCAGTCCAAGGGTCTCAGCTTAACAAGTATCTTTCCTGTACTTATACTTAGAACGGTATGTTTGTGAGAAACAGATTACCTGGCTTGAACAAACAGGGTGCGCTTCCTGGAATGCACCAATCTGGACATAAAACTACTCATGTCGCGAACAGATCTATTCTGTTTGCTTCGTGTCCTTTACACAAGAGGCTTTAACATGTGTGACTACAGGCAAACAGTCGGTTGCTTGAATGAAATCAGCACCCAGAGATGGTGGTAACTAATGGATCTTCAGATCGATCATTACTGGACTCAACGAATTCCACGAGGTTATACCACTTGTAATAAACCTAAAAGGGAATGGTGCAAATCCTCTCTCTTGAGATAATTATATCCACAAACTTTTTGTTGAATATTTCAGGGTTTGTGTATTAATACTGAAGAATCCAATTCGAAATTTGGTCTATTAACTAGTTACTTACACTCTGAAATACACTCGTACGTAGTGTGGTGGTTGTGCTTGAATTTGCCACTGCAGACGTGAGATTACTTGGGCTGTTATTTTCATATTGTTTTCTGGTTATCCCGGAGCTCGAAAACTCCTTGTTCGAAGGACATACAAAGGCTGGTAAACTGCGTAGCCCCTGGAACAGCGCCATTTTCCTCGGATGTTTGACGGCTGGTAAAGGTTCTCGCCCAAGAGTTCTGGGGCGCAATAAATCTGCTATGTGACAAATGTCTCTTGCACATGGTAGCTAACACACGATATGCCCCTACATATACAAAATAGAACCGCAATTTTGACGGTGAAGAATTACACAATATAAACCTTGCAAGGAACTTTGTACAAACTTAAGAAGTTATCCAAAGCCATTTCCCTCAAGCATGACCTGTCGCAGGCTAGTGTCCAAGGCCCACTGACCTACGAATAGCTTCTCCGAGAGAGGCGTGATAAAATATGGTGTAAGTTACTGCGGTGAAATAGGGGTTGGCTGTGTTCGTGTCACCGTCGCAATTAAAGACACCCTTTCGGTTGCTTTCGGACCTACAGATTTCGGTTTGTTATGCAGTAAAACAGATTTAACTGTTTTCTTGTCACTGAGGCAAGGTTGTTGAATCAGTCACGCGAGTCAATGCAGACGAGGTGAGCTGGACCATAAACGTCGCCTGTAGGTATATGAGACAACCGACCTCGAGTGAAATGAGTCAAGCACGGTCACTATTAGGAAATTATCAGCCCTTTCATGGATATAATCTCTTTGAAAATTGCCCGTCAGCACTTGATCCGAATAAGCATTGTGTCGGACACCGCTGTTACAAGAGATTCCTGAATAATTTGTATTGAGCAATTGGGCCGCAGAAAACTACTTTCAGTGGGTGACATCATCAGACTGCCGTGCCCATTGTTGCATTAATCTACAGAAACCTGGTCTGTATAGTTTTCTGGTGAGCAAACCTCAGGACAAGTGACTGTCACAGTAAGAATTCTTTTCAGGATATCAGTCTCTCAGAAACTGCGAAAACGCCTCGATGATCTTGAAGTTCACGAAGCATCCATCGTCGGCAGCGAGAGCCGAATAATGTTCGTGCCCCCCAAAATATCTTTCGCACAAAAAGACCACTTATTTTCCTGCGAGCAACTTACGCCTAGTTGGTTCAGTCGATTTTCACCGATATGCAAGAGGCTGTTGCTTGATTTTCTGAGATGTCCGCCCAGATTAGAGAGCAAATAGTAAATAATCTTGTGCTTGGTAAATCTCATTGTGCCAGAGTCAGACAATCGTTAGTTCTTATCTTCCGCTTTGGAACTATGCTTTATGCCCTAACCTATTCCCATCCAACAACTTACTGACCCTGTTCACGCACAGTGACAGTGAAAACTGTTCTTTGGACGGATGTGCAAAATAGTACATGACGTTCATAGGGAAGATCCAATTACATGGAGCACAAAACAAACACAACAGGATCTAAATTGTCTTGATAACCGATCTGCGGGAACCCGCACGCGGTTGGAGAGACTAATTTACGAGTGGACAACCGCGGTTTTTCGCCAGAAGTCTTTCCTCGCACGCCTCCCACCCAAATCCACACACCACCACACCACACTTCGTCTTACTGACTAACACAGATCACCGGGCAACTTCAGCTTTGATTGGGGTATTTGGCCTAGTCAGGCCGCCGAACTAGCGCGACACATTTCTCGGTCTTTCGTCCGTTTTAAAACTGCGGGTGATCACGGAAACAATATAGCAGAACACAACGGCGTCCAGTGTGACCGCCGATCAGCCTATCAGGCTACGAATGATGTGATTTATACGATAACCTTAGTGGAGGTCTCAGAACCGTTGGTCAGACCGGGTCGTAAATTTCGCCTCTTATTGTCTCGCTTGTGAGAGCTTGGGCGGACGTGCGTGCAGACTCCTATTCAAGTGTGGCCAAATAGAACTAAATGTTTCTCTTCTTCGCTAACTTTCCCATACTTCAGCTGAGATATCCTACTGGCGTCTGTGGGCTCAAGATACCACATCGCTTCGGAATCACAATTTCTAGCAGCATAAATAACGGTGATTCTTATATGATGTGCGATGAACGCAGTTGAGGTCCATCTTATGCCGATCCGTTTTGATCATGACTGGGATGTATAAATAGATTTTACAGACTAGAAAATAGCTCAAGTCATTAAGCTTTGGTATGGATGTGACCGGATCTCGAAAAATCTAGCGACACAAGCACTTTCATCCCGTTTGAAACTCATAAGTTGGGATCGGAAAGGTAACCCTCTGGTCAAGGGTTCTAGGCTCGTACCCTTCGGACCAGGCGTCCATCTACCAGTTCGCGCAGCTGGGGAATTTAAATTAGGTGCAAAATTGGTTTTGAACCAGCTGTTGACTAAGTTGGGCCATCATCCGACAACTGGTAGACAGTCGGAATATTTTATCTGAATAGCTATTGATCTACACGAAGGACCCGTAAAGTATTGAGCTATGGGCTCCGATTCGGCAGGGTGTTTAACTGCAATGTAACAGTGCCGCTGATCAGCAACTCAAACTTAGGTAGCGGGACTGCCCTGAACTCAAATAATTGAAGACTTGCTGATGATGGTTGACAGGAATGAAACAAATGTACAGTGTTTCCTACCTTTTCTGCAGATAATGGTTCTGTTCAGCTGGACAAGAACCGGGGCGTTAAATTCCTATATTTCCACACTACTTTCAACATATTTTGTTATTAGTTTTTTTTTGCATTTCACAACTACTAATGCTGTCAAAAGCTGTGTCTGGTTCATTTTGCAAACTCTGATTTTTGTTTACCCATGGGCTAGCAACCATTAACTGAGTGGTTTTATACTGCGGCAAAATATGAATAGCTGACAGGCCCATCTGATTGGCTGCTGCGCCACCACAAACTGAATTATGACTTGTGTAACGAATCTTATGGCACTCATGTCACTCTAAAATGTTGCTTCCCAGGAGCGGTGATTCTAAGAGAGAACGCTCCAGAACATTGACTACAGTGGCTGGATCTCCATTAATTCCGTTGTGAAAGCTTGCAAAACTTTCGACATCAGTGCTTTTGAGGAGAGGACAAGAAGGCAACCTAAAGCTTGACTAAATTCTCGTAGCTCAACCAGCTATCAGGAAACACTGTGATAGTAAGTAACCATTGGGAATAAGTAATTGACAAGAAAGTGTTTGGGAAGCAGATGACATTTCCCTCAACATAGTTATTATATAATAACTAACTGATAAGCTCTGTGCAAAGTTCATCTTAACAGTAGAAAACGAGAACACCTACAGGGCTCAAGTGCGTACACTCCATCACAGCGCTCAAATATCCAACCGATGACTTCATTCTCGGAAGGGAATTCACCCAAAAAATGCTGACGCGTTGGACAGGGTGTCTCTTTTGATGTTAAAGTACTGCATCTTAGAAATATCCGTTTCACATTGCCAGTTGTTCTGTTCTGTCCTCTGAAAATCCTTTGTTGCCGACGTACAGAGAATTGCCAGACTAAATCCAGCACCCAAAGCCCAGCAGCCTGTTAATCCATCAAAATTCTGTCCAATTTCAGCTTTTTCTGAAAGCTCTAAAACGATTGCTCCTTGCAATCGTAAAGTACTTACTGAGAACCTTCAGTGATGTATGTCCAGTCTATGATGGGAAGGAATACCGTTGCAAGTAAGGAAAGTGAATGACTGAACATATCCAAAGAGGAACGCTTTGGAGAAGCGGATGATTTTGTGCTTTCTGAAAAGTATTTGTTTTTGAAAGGCCATGTTAGGGTCTGGTGACCCTTATACAACCCTCATGTTTTTTGCGTTTTTTGCTATACTTTTGCGTGCGTTCCAGGCACAAAATTATAAGATGCGATTATTAACATGGGTCAAACATTTTTAGTCAACTGGATGGTGACAAGTGTTGTTAAGTAAATGAGACGAATAGCCAGCAGATTGTTATCGTCCACGCCGTCTAGTTGTTGTGGCACGCCTTTCTGGCAAAATACTTCAGTTCATACAACGTCCACAATGAATGACCAGTTAAACAAGTATAAACTCCTGCGTCTATGCATCATTGTTCAAAATTATTTATGTAGGGTAACTGCTCCTGTGCGCCGTTGACCCAGAGATAATTTTAGACTTCCCAAAGAGTTCTGCTCAACAGACATTGACTACGTGTAATCTAAGTTCAAATATGCTCTTGCTACATAATACCCAGCTGAAATTACTTCTCCTTCGTTTTGGTGACACCAGCAAAATACTAACGTGGATGAACATTTACGCTTGTAAAAACTGCAGTGTTTTAATTTCTGAGAAAACAGAAAATGCTGTACAAGTCAGTCGAAAAAGTCAACATTGAGTTCCTTTGGGAGCGAGGTGCACTTTATCAACAAAATCTGTGCTTTTATAATTTACATGGATCCGCACATTTCTAAGAGGAATACATTCCCATGAGGAATGTATATTCAAATATTTCAACAAAACAAGCCGAGTCGTTGAAAAATGGCTTACTGCTAGATGTTTGTACGTTGCTTTGTTCCATTTCCAGCTTCAGTAATTGTAGCTAACATTGCAAAGTTGCTTCTATACCAAACTGCTACCTGGGTTAATCTCCAGCCAACCCAAATCGAGTTGTTTCCACAAGAGTCTCCCTTCGTCTTGGGGCAATTCAAAAGCACTGCCAGTAATGTGGCTTGCTACTGCCCGATAGCCGGTTTTTTTACACAGAGTTTAGATGCGTACAGCATACTCATTATTACCATGTTTCACTTCTTTCTGTGAAGTTTCTCGTCTCAAACGGTAAAACTTCAACCGATTATCTTCTGCCTCGGGAACGATGTCATTTCAAATGTTTGGGTCACATAAAAGGATTTAGGATATTTTTACATCCACAGAATTTGGGTAGCGCCCAACAGTGGCCGTTTTTGAGATCATTTCTATGCAAATGTGATAGTGCTTCCAAATGAACTATCTGAGATTCAACTTTGCCGAAAGATGCGCGTGAGACCTTCGTTGGTAAGCACAAGGTAGCAGATAACTGACCCTCCAAAGATTTGAACATAAATCTGATGGGTTGCGCTGGCCACACTCTAAATCTTGGGTATGGACCCAAGCACACAATGCCAAAGGAAAAACAGGGGTCGAACCGGCGACCACTCGCTAACCGGACGAGTGGCCTGCCAAATGTACTATCGCAAGCGTAGTCCTACGTCACAATTGTGCACTTCAGTTACGCAATAAATCGACACACAGCCTAATACATCAACAATTAATGTATGCAGTGCCATTAGTTAGCCCTCCGTGTGACCTCCACAATGGGCCAGATGTTGACGTCGCCTAGATACCCAGAGGCTATTGGTCCATTAGACAGCGGTATGGCGACTAACTGTAGAACTCACATGTGACATGGGGCAATGTCCAACACAGTTCAGTTGGCAGGGCAATTTTCCGGTAAGCTAAATGTCGCGAGTCCGAGTCCCGTTAAAGAACTGCGTCTTTCCGTCTGCATTATGTGCACCTGGATCCATATTCAGGATTTCCCAATTCCCCGTCTCCCCTCGACCAATAAATGCTGAATATTGAATACACCACGAACACGTGAATGCAAAATGCACCATTTCCGCTGACACGTAAATAACACTAGTTAACGAGATAGTTTGAAATTAACTCGGTTAGGAACAGAATTCGAATGTTAAACGTTTCGGTCACCCAAGGCCAAATTTATCAGAACCGAAATTATGGGATTTACTCCTCGGTCACCCGTATTCTGTAGGTCATAGTACCACAACTCAACTGGTTCTTTGGGGACCGACCAAATTAATCTAGATTATTTTGACTTTACCCACGTCATACAGATTAAAACCCTCCCTCCCAGACCACCCACCCAACTCCCTTGATTTTGGAAAAAATGCACTTCCTTGTATCGGTGAGCCAAAATGCGGGAACTGAACAAATATGCATGTTCGGCCGCATATCCCTCCCTTGGTGGTGCTATTGGGTTGGAATAAACAGTGTAACATATATCAAAAGTCATTCTTTAATGACCTCTTCCACGTCGAATGTTGACAGAATGCAGGCTGTGATTATAAACGTCGCACTCCGAGAGTTCATCTACGCTCGCCGCACTGCTTGTAGAGGAAATCCATATGAAGCTCGTGCAAAATAACATTTATCAAGGGACGCTAGATGCTTGATTAATGTCGGGATCACTTCCATCCCTATCTCAAGATATTACCTAGAATCAGACGCTCCCTACTAACCAGAGTCAGTTTGTGAGAAACGTTCACCCCACTATATGCATGGCGCTACTGATCCTTTGTGAGTAAGAAAACTCGATCAGTTGGTAACACTTCTAATACTTTTTAAAGATTTCTTGTCAACTAAACTATAAGATCGTCCTTATGCTTATTGTTGCCAAAGGCTAATTTCTGCAGACGTAAAACACTACTCACGAAGTTGTCGAAGAGTTTTCAGCAACCTTAAGTAGTGTATTACGTCTATATAAAGCAATACATTCGTAAAAACTTAGCTGCGGCGTAGAGCCTTGTGGGTATTTGCGATTACAGATCCGCCCTTGATAGTAATGATGTAAATAGTCCTCAGCAAAGCCGAGTTTTACGAGAAAACTGACTCGATGTACGTTTAACTTATTTGGGTGCTTCAAACATCGAGGTTTCCTATAGCGGCGAAAAGATAAACATGGGGAAGAAGTACCTAACCTCATGGATGTAACACATGCTTTGCATTCAACTGATTTTTAGGGTGTTCAGAAGTCCGTTGCCTGTTTTGTGTGCTAGAGCATTCAAAGACGGGATGTAACAGTGTGAGAACTTTGAGGTGGGAACACAAAAACCGCTGTTTAATATGACTGAAAATAAACCATGGGCGTTTTGTTTGGCCTATGCCAGTTTCGGTGACGGTTTACTCAGTGGCTACCCAAGATTGTAGATGTTAAAGATGTTTCGCAGCAGTGGAGATCAACGTTCAGAAAGGCAAGCTGTTTGTGCTGAAGTCGATGTTGCAAAGGACTGAAACGCAGGCTTTGACATCACCGGCTGGAATAAGCTTACACCTATTCCTCATAATAGCCCCGATGATCCTTGTGGTCCTTGCGGTCCTTGTAAAAACCGCTGACGGCTTTCACTGCATAGATCGTGTTACAGTCAATTATTCTCTTTGAAGCAAAATATATGCATTTGCGGAAGATAAGCTGTGTAACCGATTGGGTGGACACCATTTCGCTCTAGTTGTTGCGGCCAGAAAAATAGGAACTTATTCTTTAGGTGGCGCAGCAGGCACAGAGTAACAACTTTCACTATCGTTCAATGTACAGCAGTGGTCACTATAAAGGAATGGTGTAGCCTGAGCTAGATATTTTGCGCAATTTAATGGTCAGTTAAAGAAAAATGTTGAAAGACTAAAGTAGCTGCTGTAACGGGTTCCTTAGCGGTTCCTTTGCTATCATATATCTACAATGAGCAACCATAGTTCGTTTTCTAGTGTTACAGCTTGTTTTCTAATACGGTGAGATATGTTCGTTCACAGTCCTCATGTAGGCTTCGGTGGTGTATTGACTTAATGGTTCGGTTCCACAGATTCTCATTTCTAGGTACACTGCCGAAATCGCTTAAATTTTTAGCTATTCTCGTCTAGCACAAAGCAGATATCAGCAAGACGTACAAGCTCACAGGTAGTACCCGATCAGGGGATGAAACATTTTTGTAATGCCTCTCCAAACTTCTAACTGACCATTCATGTTTGCCTCATGAGCCAGCGTCACTCCGTAACACATACAGACTTGCCCACGACGTAAGCGTAATGGCCCACAGACAGTTCTCACGGTATTTTCTTGAACGAACGCCACTTATAAGATTCCTAAAAACTCTTTGACAGCCCGCAACTGCATTCGTCCTTTCTCTAGCTCATCAGGCAGGCGCAGCCCCGAGTTTCCTCCAACCGTATGTTCTGCTTGAACGCAGATTGTACGAAATTTGCGAACAAAATTCGCGTGCACAGCAGTTTGGTTTTTACAAGAGATTTAGCTAAAATTCAGCCCAATCTCCCTTAGAAAAAACCAAGTTGGTGTGCAAGTGAGTGTATTTCAAGAGCTTTTCAGGGTAGTTAAACACTATTTTCCTCAGGTTAGGGGAGCTGATGACAGAGGTAATGCGCCAGCCATTCTGCAGCCACACAGAATAAAATTCTCGCTGTTCGTCTTTTCTCTGTTGTAGCGTAACAAATTAAGTGTATAATTTCGAAGCTCTTTACTTTTTGCGGAAGCGACCGACTCAGTTTTCTAATTTTACACCCAAACAAAGAGAAGTTTTTTCATCATTATGTAGGCCTTGGTTGAAAGTGAGTGAGAAAATCACATTAATTGGAAATTGTTTGCCGGAAAGTTAGGAGCAAAAGACAATTTGACGTGCATCATTGGTAACCCAGAAGCAGATCAAGTAAGAGTAACAACTGACTGTTACAATTCATCATAAGTTTTGGTATGAAGAAAATCCTCATAGTCAACTATACCACAGTTTTAAGTACTTTTGCCCGTTTGTGTGAAAAAACGTCCAAAAGGCTGATGTAAGGGGAGCGAAAACCTGTGAAGTTTCCCCATGTATTGGGGATACTTTCACCAGATAGATCAATCAGTGACATAAAGTTGACTGAAGAGCACTATACTCTTTTCACGAAGCCCGATTCGGGATGATTTTTAGGTTTGACTTGCCCACAAATATCATTTCAAAGTTCTGCCGTGTTACATGGCAAGGCCCCCTTATCCTGACCGCCAGACTTTGCTACTCAAAATACCGTTACTGAATAATGGTATACCTTAACTCACTACACTCATCTGCAAATAACAGTGGTGGTAACGAGTAACTCAAGTGACTTTCTCATCTATACTATCCTGTAATTTGCGAGTGAATATAATACGTCAATTACGTACAACTTGGTACTCAATGGAAACTCAAGGACCGTGTCTGTCTGATGGGTCCACAGAAGGTCAAAGCTTGCAGTAAGTTGTCAGAGAGTCCACAACTACCCCAAAGGTATTGTGTTCTGCAAACAAAAATGTACCCTACTTTTAGGTTTTTCCTGCTTACCTTTGGGGAATAGATACTGTTGCTGGCCAAGGTATACACTAGTGGCGCACAAATTGGCCCCTCGCTGTTACTAAATGTTTGGGAATCTGGGTTTTTAATCATAAGGTTTCGTTTTATTGGACCCACCAAAACCGACCACCATAGGGTGCTGACCGCTGTGGATGGACAATCTGAAATTCGCTTCTACTCTACCTATATTAGCGCGACCATGGTCAGTACGTTGTTTCGACCCCAACTTCGATTGATTTACGTCGTGTCGTTTATATTAAGCATCTGGATAATTAACTTAACCTGTTTCTCATCAGTAGGCATTCAGGTCGCTTCTCTCGATCACGTAATCCCCCGGAAATGTATGTGTGGCCCGAGTACCTAAAAAGAGTGTCTACCCTAATGTGTTGAGATTAACCATGGAGACAACACTACACCACCACAGTTCTATCAAAAAAGCTCGAACAAAATGGCTTTTTTACACTGAACCAATCGAATATTAAAAGTTATCGCAGTAGAGACTGCCTTTACTTGCAAGATGCAATCTCTCTTAGGCCCAAAATTTGCGAGCAAATAGAATATTGACATGTCATTTAATACTGAATACCAAGCTCGCTGAAAATAATCTATAGCCATCATTTCAACATCTCTTTATACTAACAGCAAACAATAAAAATCACCAGTGATTCAGCGAATCAAGCACTGAGAACTCCCAAACAATGAATACCAAATTAACTGCTTCAGGCTGAATCTCAAAAGTAACTGGATCAAACTTATTTCGCCAATTCAGGTGAAGACACGTGCTTTTTCACTCAAATCTTAGAATGTGGTGGGAAAATTCTGTTTCGCCAATTAACCACCAAACATTCTGACCTCACCTCCAAATAGGGAATGTAACACTGATGTTTCTATTAGTCCTTGTCGCTCTCATCGTAAATGCGAGTACACACATCCTTGAGGCGGAATCGTCACATGAACATCCTGCCCCATCTTTCCGTCTTGAACCTCCTCCAGCGGCACGTACCAACCTTAATGGTGGGACGCCTCCGTCTAAATGCATTTGTTTGCTGAAGTTGGGGGGAACAAACCTTCGGAATTTCAACACACTGTACACTTTTATCACTTCACTCTTGCGATGATCGTAAATCCTATTTGCAAAATTTGTTACAATCCGGTTCGACGTGCAGTTTGATTTCGGCCGCAACAAGTGTTTGTTGTGGTAAGAAGGCAGACTGGTGAACGGATCGTCTCATTTGCTGGTTGACAAAAGACAAAAACAAGTCGTCTAAAGTTACCGCTTGCAGGGATGTAGCCAAATTCCTATGAGTACCGCTCCGCCTTTGCAACAGGTGAATTTGCACAACCACTGGAAAATTCTAATACACAACGTAACTAGGCATCATCAACAATGAAAAAACAAATCGGCACCACACATTCGGTAGATTCAAGCGGCCATTTCGGAATCTGAGGAGGCGTGTTCCTAGACGAAAATAACACCCTTCAGAATGTGGGACGGCTAATTTTCTCACTGAATACGTAGGGTTATTTCAGACGGTTGCTGTCTGTAAGTTCCTGAGATAACAGTTTTAATAAACCAATGAGGAGAGCTGTAAGCCATCTGCAGCTCTTGGTTTTTTACACGAAGTCAATCGGCATGTGTTGTTTGTGAAAAGTCCACACTCCGTGGAACACAGATCAGCAGCGGAATATAAATGTAATCGTGCTTGTGCATGCGTGTTGGACAACGCAAGCCGGAAAATTGGGACTAATCAATGAGAACCTAGTTCAGAAGAAACGCGATCCCGCCCAGCTAGGACATTTTTTGAAATGAGAGAGAGGATTCAATCCAGCCGTCTTTGACACTGGTTTCTTGTAAATGCATTCCACCCTGGAAGAAACCACCTATAGGGAATTCCTCACAAAAAATGACGATTTCTCTTATTTCCGGTTTCTCTACCACTAAATGTGCCCCAGGAATAAAATCCCGTATGAAAGAAGTCAGCAAATACGCTCGCCGGATAAGCAGCCATTTTTCTAAATAAGTTATTTGGAGAATCTGAAGATTTCTACTCCAGCATATCTCTAGATTGTCCAAAAACTACCAGCAACTGGCTAACAAACAGTTTAGTTAAACGAACAATGAAACCCAATGTGAAATACTTCATGACTGCCACTTAATTTGTTTGCATCTCTCGATCACAATACGTTGTGGGATATCAAATTCCATACATAACCGTCCAGGTTAACTGCAAACTATCAATAATGTAAAGGTGGATCGTAATTTCAACATGCTGCTGCTCTTGGACCCATGATTATGGAACTGTGGAACTGTGTAAATTAGGTAGATCCACATGTAACGTTCCGCTCCATTTTATTGGTTTTTTAGTTCCACAAGTCTCAGTCTGATGACTGACTAATTTGGTGGCTGGTATGATATTGTCTTTTTACCTTAAGGGCTAAGGTAGTTCAACTGCTTGGCTCCAGTACATTGTACAACGGATGGAGATTGTTTGCCCATCAAGACATCAGTTGAGTGGGTTTATGGGTTAGGGGTAACTGTCCCAAGTAGAGGCATCGCATCCTACAACCGGCACTTGCGTCCCGCATAGGACCACCTGTCGGCTGCATGTATGAACCAAGTGTGATCTTGTGACTATGCAGTTACCAGGCTTTTAGTGCACGCCTTCAGAGTGGCAGGTTTCACCAACAGACCACTGGTAGCCTAGCTATGTAAACTTTTTTATGGAAAGTGCATTTATTGTTCAACAGGTGTGACGGACGTGTGAGTTGACCAAACCGTATCACTGATGTTGTTCGTGTCATCTTAATCCCTTGAAGAGAACACGAGAATAGTTTGATTAGATGATGGTTCCGGGAGGTTATCTAATGGCAAAATATGAAACTAGATCTTGAACTGGACTTAATACGCAACTCATGAGGTTGCTGAAAGCTCTAAAACAGGCCACAATCAGTTTAGTCCTTCTTGAGGCTCGTCAGGTAGGCGCATTCTGTTGGGGAAAAAACGATTGTAAACGAGGGATTTAGCTGGATTCAGTTGTCTCCTATTAAAACCAAATTCGTACGTAAATGAGGGTATTTGGCATATATCTTGAATATTTGAAAACTTCAATCAGTTGATCGTATACTCAGAGGTATATCATTCAGAAAGGTAACACGAGCGTTATTTACAGAGACCTCTCAGGTAATCCATGAAGCAATAAAAAGGGCGACCCGAAAAATCACTGGCTGGTGTGACTGCTGCAGTACACTTGAGGTTTCATCACAAATACTCTCCAAAAGTGACCAGCATGCTTTCACCCCACCGTTCACTGGCCTGATGAATAATGTTGCGGCTGCAATCGGCTGATCGGAGTAAGAACCACTGAGTGGCCCATTGGGTAGCTTCAGTTCATCGACTGCGAGTTAACTCAGCGCTGAAGTGCACGGCTGAAAACACCTATCACTCTTGCCCGAATAACTTAGTGACCCCAGAAGGTTTCACCTCGTTGGGTTCCGGGGCCTAAAGAAACCACTGATGAATACGCTGTGCGAACTCGTTTTTTTATTACGAACCGATAGCTGTCAACGCCCTTTGTAATTTCGAACACGATGTGGCGAAATCACTGGTACTACGACTTTTATTCCGTTTTGCTTAGAGATATTAACTCAACCGCTGTGTTCGTCGACCAGTTAACACTAAGCGCCAGTAATCTAAGGATGAAAAATCAAGCAATCAGTAGCGTGTGCTTTTTTTATTATACTTATCCACTTAACTGTGGAGGGAGTATGTAGTAAATATGACGCTACTGTAGATATCCCTAATGGTACAAAATTTAAGAAGTCAAATTTTGAGTCGTCATTCTGTCACCAGTTTTGTCTTCAGGTGACAGTGATGGGTCAGAAAAAGGCCACAAGAAATGCTTACCTGTGGTCAGCAAATATAAATGAGATGTTCTCGGATGAGTCCGTAGCAGTTCAGCAGCATTCTTTTCCACCAAACAAATGCACCTTCAGTATATTTTTTCGAATCATGGTGCCAAGTGAAACAAGTAAGGGCAGGCAGTTTACATTCGGAAACGAATAAATAGTGAAGCAAACGACCATAGATGAAGTGGTAAGGAAGAAGTGGTAGTAAGGAAGACTGGATTGCCTTTGGACATGACTCCATGCACAAACAAGTGAGCTACGCCTGTCCAGTCGGTGCTCTTGCTACAGATAAGGTACATGATCCTGTACTTTGAGAAGAAGTTGCCGCTGAAACCAATACAAGACAGTATTGGAATTCTTTAGGTACCATAGTCTTGAAGTAGGATTGAAGTAATACACTACTCATAAGGTTGCTGGAAGCTCTTCGACAGCCCACGAACGGTGTCGCCCTTCTTGGGACTCACCAGGTAGGCGCCTGTCTGATGAACCCCAAGAAGGCGAAACCGGTTGTGGGCTGTCGGAGGGTTTTCAGCAACATTATGCGTAGTGTGTCACATCTATATATGTGTCGCGATATCTCAAATATCGTACCAACTGAAACATGATGCGGCCTGGTGAAGCACGTTCAGTTAAGAACATTATGCGCGAGGGATTCAGCTGGGTTCTCGGTGAGTCTATCGTCAAAACCAAATTGGTATGCAAATGGGTGTATTTATAGGATTGAAGTACTTCTAATATGTTTACAATCCTGAGGGATGAACCGAAAGGTGACTGACCGGTTAACTTGGCCTACACAATCGGTATTTAAGGATTGAAGTCCATTACATACTGCCCTAGTTTGGTCTAGAAAGATCGTCCGAAGCTAATACTATTCGAACAACTTTACTATATGAGCCTTAGAAAAGTTTTTGCTAAGTGACAGTGTCCTACTGAACCTGAAAGAGACTTGGTAGTGATCAACCCTGCTCATCTAACTTCTGACCCAGAACAGAGTAAACTGATCAGCAGGCTACGTTTCTTTGAAACTAAACACTTGTGGAATCAACCTTACTCGCTATGTGTTTCATCAGACCATTCACGATAAGCTTCAGAAACTATGGACTACCAACTCAAATACCAACCGGTATTCAGGTTCCCAGTTTTACTACCACATCCACTTATTCATTTTGATAACTGTTACAACCCTTGTATATTGTAACAATATGCAACTGGAGACTAGTCTCCAGACGTCGATTATTTTCGAGTTGTTTCAAACTTCCCTGGATTAGTGTTCGGTATTTTAAATGTTCTTTCTCAATTCACCTACTGTCAGTTATTTGTTCCTGGTTGCTAGATTTGATCCACTGACTCCCTGCATCAGCCGATACTAGGAAAGGAACAAAAGCAGATTTAGTCGCCAACGTCCGGTGGATCCGATCCAAACAATTCAACTAACGAAGGTCGTACTTGGTAAGTAAACAGGCCCATTGAGTGTGTTTATTTCGGACAGTCAGTCCAGTCAATCCCGTTTTGCATGACTCTTTGTAAACAATGTGTTTTGTACCACCCGCCTTATTGCAGAGCAACAGTGTGGTTGATAAATAGCTATTCCAGCGCGTGGTTATACTGTCCGGTTGTAAAGTTTACCTAATCTGAAAGCTTCCAGTTGCTGTCACCTAGATGGATCGTCTTACTTTACATGAGACAAACTAGCAAGACACATGGGACGATTAGTGTCCATCTCCGTGCCAGTAGGACGAAGCAAGCAGACCATTAATTACTCAGAGAAAAAACCGCATAACAACAGCAGAAAGAAGGACTTGGTTGACACGGTTCAACATTGGTTGAATCGGTCAACAACCTAGCAACTCAGTAGAAGGACACACAATTAACAAGCTTGCCAAAAACGTTAGGTGGATAGCGCCTCACTAGTCTGGATTGTACGATCAAAGATCATGCAGAACAGAACCAACGAGCACACGTAGATCAGTGTTGAAGTCCCTATGGTTTGGAAAACATAAACTCAACCAGCCTTTCCCCGCGGCAATGTCCAAATTCATTGACATAGCGTATCTGGTTCACAGAAGTTTGACGTTTAAATGGACATCAAAATGTATTTCATGTTTTTTGTTGCTATATCACATGGACAGTAAGTATTCGCTCAGCTGGAATGCATCTATTCCAAATGTTTTACGAAGCTGATTGTCTCAAAAATACTGAAGGAATTATTTGGTTCCTTATAGTCGTTAGTTTGTGTAACAATAATAAGACTTCCAACTATGTAAGCTAACAGGTTAAAAATCACAAATAACAAGAATATTTGTCAAAATTCCGTAGAAAAATCGACTGGCGCGCAAATGGTCTTAAGACACGTGAACAAAGAAATCTTGTCGTTTATGTGTTTTGGTTCAAATAAGCCTCCTAAGATGACGTCTGTGTATTTCTTGGCAAAGCTGGAGTTGTCAAACAAGTTAGACCCTGTTTAGACTTTGACACAATAATCCGCACAAACGTACATAAACACGTGATACGCAATTTATCTGGAAGGGTTCCGTAGAATATTAAAAAACCTACAAAAAGTGGACAAGATAAACAAGTTTAGGCTTTTTGCGCCCATCGCAGAAAAGAGAGACTTCCCATGGCTATCTAACGGCAACCAAAATTTCCTTTTCTAAGGGTTCGACAGGTTCACACTATACATGAACGCTTGATTTACGAAGTTCAGAAATTTTTAGAGGAATGCATCTGTCCTATTAGTAACAACTTCTGAGTTTTAAAAGAAGATTTGAGTCGGTTTGAATATAAATAATCTGTTTTTTATTGTAACATCCTAAAGCTAGCTTTCTTTTGGTGTTTCTGAAGCTAAGATCACTACTTAACTCCGATACTACTAAAAATAAGGGTTTGTTCCAATGAGAGGCATTCATTGGGGAAACCTACTTTTGAAATGCGTATCCAAACATTCCAAATTATATGTTCATATCAAGTGTACGTTCCATGATGGATCATGGATCATGGATCAAAGCCATAATAAATGGCTGTATTGAATTTTATTTTACCGGATTTTATGCAGACTGAGAAGTTGCGTCATGATCGGCTGTAATTCCCAACCGAACTCTGCGTACAAACTTGATAGCCTGGCGGCTTTTCTTATCGAGCGTTTGTATCATACTTAACTTTTCACTGTTTTTACAAAAATCCATCTGTAATTCATTCAGCTCATGCTCGTCTATATAGTTCCAGAACTATGCTGCTGAACTGAGCACTCCTTTCGGGTTTAGTGCACATCACTTCAGCTGGCCTTGGCGTGAAAGGCCGAATTAATGTACACCAAGTCACGAATAAGTGAACCTGACTGTATATGGCTATCTGCTGGACAGAGCCGTACCCCGTAAGGCAAACTGCAAGGTAAAGTGACAAGAGAACAAGCAGTGCGATAAGCCCCGGGTGGTAGGTTTGTCTTTAGCATAATTATGGCAAACCGGCACAGCACATCTGAGAATAGAAATGAGAAAAGGAGGGCCAGATTAGAGTGCAGTTAGGGTCAGCTTGGTGGTTCATCTGCACGAAGTTTTTTTTCCAAAACATAACAATTCGTGAGCTATTCACTAACTCTTACTCAATCATCCCTAGATCAATTGGAACAGTTTTCAACCTAACAGGGAATTCAAAAAATGCTCTGAGTGCAGAGTTTTCTTCCGGAGTTTCCTCGAGTGCATAGAAGAAATTTACGTAATCTAGGTTACTTCAGTTTAAATAGGTTAGGGTAAAAAACACCTAACGACTTATATCATTATGAAGAATATGGCAGACAAATTCAAACTAAAACGGGTTAAGCATGATTCAAAGACTACCAGAAAGTGAATGCAAGTAATTAGGGGTTTTCCTCCATGAGGAAAAATTAACCAAGAGTGTACTTCACGTGAACTGGTTGTGAAACAAGCAACACAGTGCTATTGAAGAGACAGACAGAAGCTTGTTAAGCAGCGTACATTCAACCAAGTTAAATTCAGCCATCACGCAGACCATAACCTAGTGTACGACTTTCCTGTCACAACTGCAGGCGGATTGTCTAGATTGGACGAATTCATCGAAACAAAGCAGAAACGCCAATTTTTACGCACTTCCAACCGCTTATCTTTTTTGTTTTCAAAGCGAGAAGCACTATCTGCGTTTAAACGAAATCTTGCCAAAGTTAGCTTATTATCATGCTGTCCGGTAGAGGAAAGCAGCGGCTTATTCCCAACGATTCACAATGCGGTTCAAAAGACCCTGTTTAAAGTCAGTTTGGTTATTTCTAAGCAAAACTCTAAAGCGCACATTTTAGCCCTTGTTTTGTCAGATATTATGGTGACTACCAGAGTGATGCAACCTAAATCTCCTATTCGCTTGTGTGATCTGGACTGCAGAGGGAAAAAAACAAAATAATGTCAGTAAGGGAAGATAAACCAAGTATCATATGGATGTTACTGAATTTGCACAGGAGCGGACAGGTCATGACCCATTCTTCAATACATGTGTGGCCACCAAAAGCTCACGTCTTCTTGGAGTTGCTGGACTGAATTTCCTTTACCTCTCCCTGCCCAGTTGCAGACTTAATAAATAACAGATCATATAATCCCACGGAGCCAATAAAAAACACCAAACACGGTACACGAAAAACAGTGTTGATCTTATCTATAGGTCGACCAAGAACCACCCACCACCCGTCTGTTCAATCCCACGCCAGGGTGTTGCTCTAGGCGACTGCTCTCAAACCCGCGAGTAGGTGCAGGGAACGGAACATCACAGCAGAAAACAGGCCTATTGAAAGCACAATTGTGAAGTACGTGAACGTTTGCCTTTTGGGTTTGTGTGAAGGCACACCGATGTACTTACATCGGAGCAAGGCTCTTTGGCGCCATCTGCATGCCATCGGATTCGGAATTGGTTTTCTACTTGAAGAGGCAAAAGCCGTGGGTATGCATGTGAGCAGACGCGTGTAGCTAAATGATTTATAAGCACCACACCGCGCCATTCTTTCTGGTCTGTTTGATGTCGTTTTGATTCGCGCCTGGAGCAGCACCTGCTGTCGCTTTTCGAATGGTAAAATTTTAAAAAATTTATTGAATTTTGTGCTAGAGACAACTCGTTTACAAGTTTACAAGGCAAGGCGCACTGCTGTTCGACCCCTTAATCGATACATGAGGAACAGTTCACATTGGTCGAAAATTGAGTTTTTGAGTTTTTTAATTCGGAAAAGAACAAAAGAACTGATGCGACTAACTCGTCACTATTTACCCCACTGGAATCATAATGTGAAGCAAGCTGCGTTGGTCTTCCAAATACGACAACTTCTTCTGGTCCGAATCTTCTGCGTACAAATGTATGCATAGAAGGCGGATCAATGATCAAAACGCTAACAGCCACACAAGTGAATCGTTCTGCTGGGAAAAATATGGTGTGACTCTGGGGGGGTGCACACGTGACTGCTCCGTATTGTTGTTGCTGTCGTTGTTCGCGCTAAATCATGCCCATAAATTGTAACCTTCTGCCAGGCAAAATCCAACATGCAGGTCCCAAGAGACAATCGAATTGCACTGATTTTCGGTGTTATTCACTTCTGTGTGAACCTTGGAATTGTGAAGTGTTTGATGACACAGGGCACACAAAAAAACCTGCAATTTATTAGAGTATCGTGTGTCTGGGTATTGCGACAGCTTGGGAGTCAAACAGTCTTTTCCGAAATTGCTGTGCAGATAAGAGATGAAGCAGGTGGCTTCGATTTTTGGGTTCTTTTCGTCATACTTCACGCGTTTCTAACTGAAATGTGGCGTTAGACCACTGATGTAGAAATGAACATATTTATAGGCGTACTACATTACTCATAAGGTTGCTGAAAACAACATGTGAACACCATAAACGAGAGATTCAGCTGGGTTCCAAGTGAGTCTCTCGCAAAACCAAATTTGCTTGCAAATGAGTGTATCTCGCTAATTTCATGCAATGTGGCTTCAAGTAGAACATAAGGTTGACGGAAGCTCAGGGACTGCGCCTACTTGATGAGCCCCAAGAAGGGTAAACTGTAGTGTTTTTGAGCTAGGATCATTCAGGTAATATGTACCAAAGAATCCAAAGACAACTCACTGGAATATATTTTTTGGTAAATTCTTGAAATTTCGCCTAATATTGAAGGCATCACAATCGTTATTCTTAACTAGCTGACGCAGAGTGCCGAAGAATAATTCACATTTCAGCCTTGTTTGTACGTAGTGAGACACAAACTTGATTCCCACTGTGTTCAGCATGGTGCTGCCAGCAAGCCAACAAGGCTGGCATATGACCAAGAAGTCTTCGTGATGCAGATGAGACATAACCTATTGCTCGCCATCAAATAGCACAAGTATGACAGAGTAACAATTAGTGGCCACAACAGCAAGCTCATTCATCAATTTCTCTAGGTTTTGAGATGGAACCACAATCCTTCCGACAGTTTATCAATTAGCTGTCTCCTGGTTGTGCCTCAGTTGATCCCAGTCAGGCGCCAATCACAATCGCAGTATGTAAAATTATGGCTAAATTACCTATTCATGCGATATTTTTCCGAGAAAGTGAAAGGTAGTTAATGATTTCTGGTCAGTTTCGATAAAAACTATATATATATATATATATATATATATATATATAACGGTTCCTCCAGTATAAGGATAATTTGTCGACCGTGTGATTGCAGCAGCAGTATGTAAACCTCATCGCTGACCTATCCATAAATCGTAGAACATTATAAAAATGCTCCTGTTCTTTCTCAGTATGATACAAGATATAAGGCTGACAGCCTGCTGCCGTTTTCGTCCATTTTCAGTCTTATGAGGCAGTCCAATTTCGCTGGCTTCCTTCAGTCTTATTTGGTACTTGAACGCCAATTGGATGTGTATTGCCACTCAAACGAACCACTCGCTTTCTAATAAAAATACTTCAATATCTTGAAGATTGTTTCAACTGAGGCACGCGACAGCAACACATCCAATGGGAGAATGCTATAAACGAGAGATTCACTTGGAGTTCACTTGAGTCTCTCGTTAACATCAACATATCTTGCCACTGGATTTCTATCTCCACATACTTTTAGGTTAATGTTTGAATACGAAATGAGCTTGAATGAAGTTCAGTGCCTAGGTCATGCTGCTGAGTCCCAAGAAGGACGAAATTGGTCTTTGGTTGTCAAAAAAGTCTCCAGCGACACTATGGGTATTGAGAAAATACTGCGAAAGCTTGTATATTGTTTCAACCAAAAGGAAGGTGGTCGTTGTGCAGCGTATCAAGGTGAAGTGCATTGTAAACTGAATTTTTAGCTGTCTTCCAATAAAATTACATTAGTTAGCAGATAATTTTTTATCTCCACTTTGTTTTTTGGTTTTATACCACAGACCAGCGAAATCGCTCACTCACAAATATTGTTAGAGTTATCGCCAGCCGTTGTCACAAATGTAGTATTCGGAAAAACTTCCGCCGACTGATTACAACACTGAGAAATCCAGAACCGAATTTCACTCAGCTTGACTTCAAACACTTCAAATACATACAGCATGGTCAGTTTTGATCGACCCGTATTTTATGCCCAGCTCGTTCTTAACCGGCGAATAAATGTCAAAATTTTCTAGGCAGTCTTTGACATAACCCTTTCCCTTTTGAATAAATTCGGTCTGTTTAGGCAAGTTCATCAGAGGCGTCAGATGGTACCTTTTTTCTGATTTCAGTATTGAGCAGTTTCGCAGGTCGTTTCAAAACTTTTCATCATTTTTGATAACTTGTGTAATCGAACAAGTGAATTTTCATTTTTCCCACAACTAAAACGGAGACCTTTGAGGCCAAATCTTTAGCACACTGGGAGAATAGCTGACAAAAAAACCGGACTATTTAAGCGAAGGATAGAACATGTGGAATTAGGAATTATTGCCCTAGTTTAAACCGTTTCCTTCATTTTTGTCAAGTCAGGAACGACCCAAAATCTATGAGCTGCATAAAAGTATCTAAACAAATAGCAGTCTAGTCACGGTAGTATAAGGAAAACGACAAAGTGCATCAGTCGAAGTTGGAAGAAAAACGCGCGCTTTCCAAAAATAGTAAGGTGGTGCCACTCAGAGAAGGTTGGCGGTAAACCATATGCCTGAGGTATTCCAAGGCTTCCCGAGGTATCGATTGAAAATGATTACCGGATCGCCGGTATTGTCTGACACTTGCAAAGGATTTGAATGTTATCACAATGCGGTTGTCCTAATATCATTATTGAATTCATTTAAGTTCCTCTTATCTCAAACCAGCATGGCCTTTCATATGAACTGTCTAAAATACGGACGAGTGGTGAGCAACCCCTTTTGGTCTTTGAAAGCCCAAACTTCAGTAACGACCTACTTCCCAACAATTATCTCTTGCCATCAGGCTTTTAATTTAACCGTCACCGAAAAATCCATGTGGCTCTCTTGGTTGGGATACCATCTTAGCATCATTGTATCTTTCACAAAAAAAGCCATTACAGTGAAACATGGACACCCACAACGAGAGCTCACGTCGTGACCATGCGTGGCGGCTATGCGTCTCTAGTCATAAACAACCATTCCAGGCAACCTGTGCTATGGTTAACAACATTATTGTTCCATCAAGTGGTCCATAAGAATAAGAATAAGTGACCAATGTGTGACTGTCGAAAAACTTTCGTTCCGTTCTTTTATTAATAAAAATTACATCTCAATGTAGAAGAACCAATGTACATATCCGCTCCAACTCCTGTTGGCCGTCCAACGCATTATTTCTTTCCATTAAGAAGTTGAACGAAAAACTCAGACTAACCCATTTCCACTGTAGACAGCCTACTACTGTCATTATATAGTACGATTTTGTTGGGTTTTAGCAATTCACTTCGAATAGTTAGCATTCACACAAATTATGAGCAATTCGGGTTGGACTGTAAGTGATAAATGATGTCCTCCAGAAACTTTTAACCACTTGGCAGGTTGGTAACCTCGTGTGATTTATCAGCTTTTGTTAAGGCAGACACGATTTTACAAAACATAAATGAGGCAGGCTCGGTTAGTAAGACTTACCGGTTGACTTTTTCTGTTCCATTTAAGAGTACGGTGTACGAGATCTCTATAAATCAATCTTAATTTTCTCCAGCACTTTTTACTCTTTCAATGTAGGCATTTCAAGTTTGGGATCATACCCATGCACTGGCTATTGAAGTACTCAACAACGAACTATGCTTCAGTTAAATGTAGCTACAAATTTTTACGTGTAGCTAATAATTCCCTCTGTAACGACACCGGCCACTGTGAGCTCACATGGCTGTCTTCGGTGATAGTAATGCATTAAGTGATTATTCCTTCACGATATGATCACTTAAATTTGTCTGGTTTTTTTTAATGGGTCAAATTTCCATAAAATCACGGTTTTCCTGCTTTTTAGGTCCTTTTCTTTGGTGTGACCTTTTTTAATTTTGTAGGATTAGTGAAGGGATATTTTGTTGAATACATACTCACATGACTCGTTTGAACAATCGTTCTCCTGTCCTCACGCAATCATCCTGGTGAGTCTACACCAAAAGGGGGAAGCACCGGACTCGAGTTTCGCTGTTATCAGAGCTCATCAGCAGTGCGTAGCCAATGGCCGTACCGGTGTACTAAATCCGCACATTTGACATGCGAGGCGAGCGTGTTACCACTATTCCACCAGCGCACGCTGGACTCATCCGAATTTGGACGTCTGAACAGATGAACATGTTCGTGTTTGTGTGATAGTTTGTTACTTGCGGAGGAACCCTGGGATTTCAGTGATTGCCACTAACCCTTCGAGCAGCATAAGATCCTTGTCGAGCAGTAGCATTTGGTTATCGAGAGTAAACAACTTTTCTTCGAAGAGGAAGACAGTTTTTGTAGAAATAAACATCCATTTGTAACTGAGGTTGGTTATGACAGAAAACCGAAAGAACTACTTGCCTGAGTTTCTCTCCGTTGTATGATACCCATGGTTGTTGTTTAAGAAGTGGTAGAATAAACAACAAAAATTCAAAATCTATCACTACTCAATTTGTTCAGGTAAAATTCAGTTACCGATGAGTCGTAAATTTCATGGATAAAGTGTCCAACCGGTTAGCCGACCCAGTCAACTCCGAGGTGTATCTCTTCGGTTATAGTACGTGTACTGGAACTTAATATTTCAAAAGCATTCGGGCATGGCAACTCTTACGCATCCTTGAAATCAACATTGATATGAAGTTTTCACACAATTTTGTTACGAAGTTTTGCTTGACTGCGGCACTTATCAGTCAGTCTGCTAGAAGTTATTAGTGGAAGCCAAATAGTTTAGTTGCGAGAGTTATGCAAATGTGGACAAAAAGCTAAAACAAATTCAACACCTCTCAAACGATGCTGTGTATGTTTGTTCTGTAAAGTAGCGCGATTAGACTAGCCAAAAATTAAACACTGCCTACGCCAGTTAAAATGTTTGGTCATTTGTAATAGAGGGACCAGGTATAATACAGCAAGTTCTGTCGGAAGGATTTGCACTCTGGTTTGAACTCTAACGATCTAGTGGTCTAGCACACTGATAATGGTCTGTCACACTGATAAATACCGGTGATGTATGAACTATCGTTTCAGACTAGTGATATGCTTAGAAAACCTACATCGCCCAAAACTGCAGTCGAAAAATCACCCTAAATACGTACAACTCGACATGATAAACCATCCTCCCGAATTATCAGAACTTTAAATTGAAGTGGGTGTCATTTTTTTCGTTTTAGCTCGATTGGGACCCCTCTACAAAGGATTGCACCAACAAAGAACACCCCTCGTCCTACCACATATTACAGCTATCGTCAGAACAATGCAATTGTTTTTACGATTATCAGGCAGGGAAATTTCCAATTCCCTTCTAAAAATGTAAGTTAATAGTAATGACTGTCTGCCCTGTTCAGTTAAGGTTGACTAAAGAACTCAGACAGAAGCAATCGAGCTAGAACTCCGGAACAGGAACTGCGCCAGACTTACTGGCTGCCTATCCATTCTGGTTCAGCTCAGTAAATTTTTAGCAACGGAGGTGTTGTGCGTCTCCTTCTTGGAGTAGCTGAATTATTCGCTCTATTCAGCCAGCGTCGTAGTTAGCCCATTTAACGCGAACTTCTGTGTACAATAAATCCCCTCAAAAAAGAACTGCTTCCACCTGGGGAGCTGGAGCTGTTTCAGCGATTCTCCGCAGGCATTCACTGGAACTTCCATCGGACATGGGAACGTTACTCAGACACAAACGAAAAGCACTTTCTGTGATCCTTTCGCACTGATATAGTCCCTAATTGGAAACAATGATCTCCTACGGCAGACTGCTCAGTTCAGTTTAATTCCAAACGATCGCATTACTGAGAGTAGAGGGTGGTGATTAGCAGTAAGCGAGCAGTTGACAAAGGGCTAGTGTTCGATGAGGATTAAAAAAACATATTAACTAAGTACATTCCACGCATAGGTCTACTCTAAGTGACTTGTAAGATGTAACAATCATGGTAAACCTTATCTTTCTTAATTAGAAAATTTGCTTCAAGCATCTCGGCCCCTTGCTCTCCCATTCGACTTTCCAACTGAAGTACCTTATTCTCTCTGATTTGGGTCACGGCAGGCCTTAATTATTCGGATGAAATATGGGTTTCCTCTACACAAAAAACAAAACAAATTGTTGGTGAAATACACTAATTGTAAACTGCTTCTTGCTAACAGCCAAATATGTTACACAATGGCCACGCGGTAGTCAAGATACCGTACAATTTTTTCTCACTCTACAAATAATCATAATTCGTCAGTTACGTACAATTTGGTGTTCAACTAGAACATAAGTGCGATCGGAACTTGGCGATTTCGCCTACCAGCTGGAATCCAAGATGGACGAAACCGGTAGTGAACCGTCGAAGAGTTCTCAGTGACCTTATGAGTAATGTTAGACCAGGCGCACTACCTATGTTTTTGTTATGAAGGCATGAGGAATTTGATTCAGCCATGATGTCTCAATGACATGACAAGCCAATCTGAGTGACACCCCAGTAAATATTCTCACTTAAGAAAAGTCGTACGCCTGAAAATTATGTTACTGTTGGCAATACGATTTGTTTCCTAGTCTTCACTGCATTGGAAAAAAAACATTCCGTAATTGACAACATTGAACTGGTCGACCAAAGAGGTAAGTACTACATTTACCATAGGACTATGTTTCTGCGTTCCCTGTGCGACCTATCCTAGGGTGGTTCTTTGTATTTGTTCAAGTTCAACTATATACTTGGTTGTTGATCGCTTTAAGTTTGAACATCTCTTTCCGTTCTGCCGTTTTTGACCCCGATGAAAATTGTATCCGAAATTACCGCTCTCTTCTAATGTCACATGATCAACCTGTTACAATTGTTACTGCTTAGTATCAGTGTGGGAATCCCGATATCGAAATGTCGCTAAATAGCAGTGTTAAGCCGAAGTACAGGCAAACCAATGAAGTTGTTGATATGGGTATGGAAAATTCAAGTTTTATTATTCCCCTACTGTCCTGTGTGTTATTGGAGAGTTACTCATTTTGATTTTTGCTTTTGCGAGAGAACTACGGACACCGCGGAGCCGAAAACAATTCTGCCAAAGTAATAAAAACTGATGAATAATACTTTTTCAACTGTAGCATCCTTTCAATGCATATCTACTATGCCGCCCCGATGAAGCAAGAGAGCTGGGATACTACAAGGTTGTCCAAGTCTAGACAAGAGCAATCGAGATGCTGAGGTTGGGTTCGAACCACAGACCTTTCGGTTGGCAAGTTTGCGCCCTAACTACTGAGTTATCCTGAGTTTATCTGCCAAAGTCAACAAGGCACTTATTCCTTACACAGTTGTCGGTCTTTAGGTGAACACCGATGCTACCCCAACTTTGTCATCTATTCAGCTGCTTTCACGACTCTGCAGTCGATGATTGGTGACTATCCCCTATTTGGCTTAGTAAGAAGAACTCTGTAGAAGATAAACCATAATAAGTATTTGTGAACCGCTAAAAAGTCTGGTTGTGTGAATTTATTTGTGTACTTGCCGCATAAGTGTCTAAATCAGCAGGTATGACTGAACCCTGAATAACGGTGGTTTAAGTTGGTTTAAAGAGCCTCTGATTTTCATAATTGGCCGAAAGTTTGCGAGCGGCCTAGCCTCCTTCTGAGTGATAGAATTATTTTAGCCCATTTTAGCCCTGCCAGCGGAGTCAGGTAATCTACTAGCAAACGATCCAAACCTTTTGATGGTAATCATTTTGTTCTTTGTCAGAGCGACCTGACTGTCGGGTCCATTAATCCTCTTTTCACTTTCCATGTAAGGTCAATGCCAATCACAAGTGGCCAGAAGCTGTTAGGGTGTTAGTTCGACCGCCACATTTTGCACTTTGCATGTTATACTGCACCCAATAGTACCCTTTTCCCTGTCCGATCCAGTTTGCGACTTTCGCACAAGGATTCTCGGAGCTCGGTCAGCCAGTGTTACTGATAAACCTAGCTTTGTTCTGTTCCCACACTGTTCGAATTCACCTGTTTGATCTTCTGGATATGAGACTGGTGGTAATCCAATCCAGGTAACCATTTAACCCCGTGCTTTTGTACTAATCTGTGATCTTTTGATCATTAATCTCTAGAAAGTCGGTTATGTTTAGGTTCACACGCAGAAACACAAACGCACTTCCATGTATGTATACAACTAGGGCTGTTTATTTTTCTGGTTGACCCATAAACTGGAGCGGCGTGTACGATGGACATCATGTATGACCATACACGTTTGTCCATACGTACAAGCATTGACATCAAAATTCTGGTCTTCGACGTCGTCATCAGCATCCTCATCCTCATCATCTGCCGAGAAGGCGCCAGTTTCAGGGCGGCAAACATCAAAGTTACAGCTGCGGCTACGTGAACGCAAGCACGTACACGCAGAGTCACATGAACATCCTCTTACAGACACACACACATGCTCGTTCAGATGCGAGATAATCAACCAACAGTTTTTCGGCACAATCCTGCTGACCGTAGTGTGGTCATTGTGGAAATTGTGCAATCGTTTTCTTAAAGTTGTGTATATCCAGCGAGATAGACAAGGATGCGTGCGCATGCGAACGCCGTACCACACCGGCATGCTGACGGCAACATCTGTAGTATGTATGTACAAAACGTGTAACAACGTGGATAAACGCGAAACACAAAAAAGAACTCGAAAAGCAGGACGCCGATTTACACCAAACCATTGAGGTGTGTATCTGTGTGTGTGTGTGTATTTGTCTCAATTCGGTTACAACCAAAATCTTGCTCGATTCCAACAACCTCTTTCTCTGTCTCTCCGTTTGTAGATATGCAATACATTATTATCACAAGGATTTGAATTAATTGATCTTTTTTGTCGAGACAGTACACATACTGCTGTGTGTTGTGCAAGCCTGATGATCACAGTTTTTGTCTTTCGTCTATTACCAGCCAAGTGTTGGTTTCCTCATTGCCATACAAATGCTTTCGACTATTTAGGTCGAACAGGTCCATTAGTATTGTTTTCAACTCGTAGGCCGGACGTCGCAGGTGACCAGCTACACCTCCGTCTAACTGGTGACACAATAAAACATGGAGATGATAGGTCAGAGCGGCCTCTGATAAAAAGATCCTTCATTACTGTCTAATACAGACGCACATTGGTCGCAACCCGATAATTTTTACTGAATACATTATCTTAGGCATCAAATTTTGTTCATTCCGCTATCGAAGTGGACGTCAGGAAACCTTGAGTAAAACTTTTCTAAACCCTATTCAGTAAGTGCGTAGAAACGTATACCCTTGCTACCCAAATGCTGAGAGGTTTTGGCATATGTCAGTTCTGTACTTATTGGCCGCCACTTAACCTTCTGTTTTACTTGTACACTTTTGTTCTGTTCTTGCTTTTATTGTACGAAAACTACTCATTTATTTGTCCTAGAGGTCAGCATCAAGTCAAGTACAGGAGTATCCAAAAGTGATTAACGACCATCAACAATCCTTTTTAGCCGCTTGATTGCCAGACTTCTCTTTGCCTTCCTCCGGGTTCCAGCTATGAATTCGGTTTTGCAGGGACAGAGAAGTCCGAAAAATTTACATTCGCCCGTAGACAGCAGTGCAGTCAACAGAGATGTGTGTATAATATCGGACGGTGAAATTATGGGTGTAAATTTGCTGTTCTTTAGATTATACCACTAAAAACGCCCAACAACACCCAAACAACGGTCAATACGAAAACACAGGTAGCTATTAATACTTCCATTTCGGAAGCCTTTTAAGGTTAGATCCTCAACAAATAAACATATCTCAAGGTTTCAGAGAGGTTTGGTAAACAATCGGTGGATTACCCACTCGGTCGCAACCTTGATAAGTATCGATCATTCAATTCAGTGGTTCGAAGTTTTACTCCCATGGTACTCAGCTTAACAAATGCGCACAAACGTCCCAGGTAGAACTGCAACCTCGTTTCAACCGCACCACATCTAGAATTACCGAAAATTCTGAAAACTTCTCTTTGGGTTTGGTAACTTGTCTATTAATTGTTTTTGCTTACATTGAACTCAAAACTTGTTCAAATCATTCAATCTATTCCGATCAGCACAAGAAGGTCAGGAATGGGTCCCAAAAACGTCTCATGCATGCGCTTTTGGTAATCTTCTTTGTTTGTTCTTTCTATCGAAAATTTTTAATGCATTAGTTGCTAATTTTTATCTCGAAGTTGATGAAATCAGATGAAATTGGAACATTTACCTGCTTGTGAAATTTCTGCTTGTTAGAGAAGCATATTTTATCTTCTAAATTCATCAACCACCTACCAGTCATGTGGCTGCTTATTTATTTGTCCACTTTAAAATTCTGTTCCAATCTGGATCCGAGGAAAATGTCTTCATACCTAGCCTTACCCTCTCCTTCTTGTTCAATATAACATTAATTTTTAAGGCGAGATCTTGGTGTTTTCTTCAGAGAGAAGACCATCTGAACAGATCGACCAGAGAAAGTTTTTTCTGACGGTGATAGTTGTCAGCAGAATTTTCAATTTTGTTGTTGGTTTTTTGTTTCAGAATGAGCAGCAGCTGGTTCGTTCAACATGTCACTGAGGACTTGCGGCCTCTTCGTGATACTGTCACATGGTCTTTCTGACGTCCTCTTTCTTATACGGTTGGATTCAAGCCTATCTCGAGGCGGCCACATACATCCAACGATATACTAATACTCCTAGGCAGAACAAAAAAGCGTCCGCATCCGTGTTAACTTATTTCAACAGGTCAGTCGCAATCGTTTTTGTCATGCACCAACACAAAGGTGAGTTAAATGTGATAGTGGCTTGCTTCATAGCACGCTTGAAGATGTACACTGTCGAAAGCATAAAAGCTCGGTCGGATAACTACAGCTTTTAGCAGGCCAGCAAGTTTGAGGCTAAACAAAGAACATGGCTTACTCCTCGATAGGTGTCCATAATGCTGACCCTCAAATTTTACGACCAGAACTTAATTCACGTTACAAAACAACCAGTTACTTCTCCCGGGTAGTCGTTTTGTGTACTTTATTGACCACTTCTCCGACCAACTTTCTGTGTGAAAGCTATTATTGACATGCCGATACTTATAAGCCCATGTGTGGACACACATGCAAAAAGTCGTATACCAGTCCTCACCTATATACATTGTACAATAAATCAGCAAAAATAGTAGGCAAGTTTGAGGTTCAAAGCACAGTGGAGATTTTTTTGAAGATCTCCGACAGCGGCTCTGGCGGAGAGGGTAAACAACAATGTGATAATAACCTACTCGAGCGAAAAATTCATTACACCCTGTCCGCAGCCAACCTTTAATGCATCCCAACTGCCGCAGTGGGTAGCTGAAATAGCATTGGGTTTCGTGTGCTACTTGAACCAGGGTGAATCGCGCAGATATATCGTGTAAAAAAGCACAGTGCACACACATCCAGTGCGCTTCTACGTGACCGGCGGGACTGGTCTACTCCATTCTGTGCACACATGCGCAAACATTCTCTCTCTCTCTCTCTCTCGCCCTAACACATGCCGTGTATCCCTGTCGTTCAGGTGGTTTTTCCCTCGGCGGATCGTCAGAACCATAACTGGATGACGAAAGATCAAAGGCGGCGCTTAGGCATAAACGAAAATGTAGAATATTCGGCTACGAGAGCTGACTCGTAATCGAGAGCCAAGGCTTAGACAACAATGTGAATGGGACTGCAAATTAAACATGTGAGTTGGGGTACGTCTACCAATAAAATAGATGATGATAATGATATGCAGTTCCCCGTCTCCAGAGTTGGAATATTAACGCTCGTGATTTTATTCACTCTCTTTTACATTCTGTCCCACAGACCGCACGAAGCAACAAGAGTTGCTTTTCGGTTGCAGACTATACAAACATCAGTCGACACGTCGTACAAACTGTGAGCTGACCCGCCTTGGTAATAAAAAAACAAGTAGGGAATTTGCAGAAGCATCCTTATTCATACCTCGGATGTCACACGCGATCACTGGGTGAAGATACGCAGGGAGTATGTATGACCATGATATATATACATATATATATATATATTATACCACCCCATAATGAGCTCACTGTGCCTTGAAATCCCTCGGTGCCTGTCACTCTTGCGTTACCTTGTGTAACAGTTGCTTAGAGCTGTGCAAACTCACGTTAGTGTAGCAATGTTCAACTAGAACACAACTGACTACCCTAGATGTGGTTGAAGTCTGAACGATCGTATAATCGAATGAGAAGTCCGAGTCCTTACTAGGGCATCCTAGACGTCATAATCAGAGGCGTGTAAAAGTTGCTGCCATTATAAGTTGACTAGCGACAGCGAGAGCACTGTTGGTATGGTTATTCCCTTTAGATCATCAATTCGTCTAAATGACTCTGATCCCCGAAGTTCCTTAGATACACTTACTTGAGTTTATACTTTGTGGGCTGCCTCTGAACAACGGGCACCTATATAAAAACGTGGTATTTGTTTATTTCCAACATCTTGTATGGGATGACTTCTTATTCAGCCTAATGAATTTTCATCGATTCGATCACATTTTGAAACAATCTAGCTGTTTGATTTAATGTTTGTTGGTGCATATGATGGGGATCACCACAAAGCGTCGTCATGTTCAATTAGGGCCAACAGAAAATCGTGAGTATAGAGTTATTATGCAACTCCCTAATCTTTCGAGCAGTTACTGCGTGTGCGCTGATGTCCCGCGACCGACCATATTGAAGTTCTGTTGTCCAGAATGTGCACCCACTTCAGCTCCCATATAGTTTGGGCATATCGTGCAATGTTCAAATATGCAACTGTTCAAAACAGCTCACCTTAATTAAGACATTTCTATAGTTCCGTGTGACCATAAAGTATCGGACGGGGCCATGAATATGAACTATGATGTGTCCAGCAATGTCCCACCCAGTTTCGATATTAGGAGAGGTCATTGGTTTCAATGTGAGGAGATCTAGGAATTTCCAATAAAGATTTCTTTCTGTAAGTGAAGCAAGTCTGTGAAGCTGAAAGAGGTATTGGCGTTAAAACATTTCTCGACTTGGTGACGGGGATAAATTGGCCTATGATGCTGGCATCAGACTTACACGATGTGTCCGAAAGAAATTCCAAGATTCCACATTCCGTAGCGTAATCTCTTTTCAAGCCAACCTTTTTCCCAGCACAAAATTATAACGGCAAATTCATTCAACTGACTCAAGTAGAACACAGAGTTGATGGAAACTAGGGGACTGCGCCTGCCTGATGAGTCTCAAGAAAGGGAAAACCGGTCATGAGCTGTCGAAGGGTTTTCAGCAGCCTTATGAGTACCATATTGCTTATAGACTGTGTCAACGCTGCGTCGATTCTCAAAAGGCGTAGAGTACTCGTTTCTTTTTGGTCATCCCTTCTTTTGCTATATTTAAGAATATTTTTTAATATCCCGAATGCTGGTTTACTTGGTGTGACAGCGTCACCTTCATGTCAACGTTTGGCTCGTCCTTGATGAGTAATTCTGCTTGTGTTTAGTTGACTGTCTATAGTTTGAAGTCGCACTAGTGTGGACAGTGCTGCAATCGTAAAAAAGCCCAAAATAATCAATGGAGCCAATGAAACAACAAATGGATGTATCCTGGCTCTAAGTTGCCATACAAAATACTTGTAGTATTTTTATATGCATAAATAGGTAAACGAACGTCAGTGTTACATTTTTGCCTTTATTTTTCCAATCAGTAGGTAGAATACCACAGTCAAAACGGACTGTTGTTCATCCTTGTCTTTCCTGTCATATAATTCGGAATTAGGATTTCGTACTGTGTTAAACACTGCGGTCTTATATGAACTAAGCCTTTTAGCGGACAACTGTCACTTTT
Source organism: Opisthorchis felineus (assembly GCA_004794785.1). Classification (NCBI taxonomy): domain Eukaryota; kingdom Metazoa; phylum Platyhelminthes; class Trematoda; order Opisthorchiida; family Opisthorchiidae; genus Opisthorchis; species Opisthorchis felineus. The sequence continues at coordinate 64,321 of SJOL01007707.1, forward strand.
TGATTAAAGGAGCACATGAGCAACAGTGTGCATCCAACACTTGCATAAACAGTGAGCATTGCCCTAAACTGGATGTCACAACTGCCGGTCAATTACCTCATTGCGGAGTGCTTTTGTTCTAGCAGAAACTTCACTCACATTGGGCAAGTGATACTGTTGTAAATCGGTTTAGGGCAAAGCAAATTTTCAAAGCTGTTTGTAACAGCCGATTCTCAATTATGGCATTGAGACAGTCCACTGAGAATGCTATAGATTCATACCTGACCGAGATGTTCAAACCCCATTTTTATTGGGTGAGTCTCGAAGAATGTGTTAAAGTATCTTATGGGTCTTCGGTCGATGGAAATTTGCCAAACACTGGTGACCACAGTACGGATAATTCGGATCCAGCGAAAACAGAGGGGAAAATGCCAGTCAAGTATTCTGAGAGCAATGGATGGATGAGAAATTCACGTCGCTTTTGCAATCAACTTAAACACTGATTTCTACTGAAGACTTCAATAAATAACTGGGCAAAAGAAAACAAACCTGACCAACGTAGTAGGTTAACATTTTAGTTTTCGTTGTACAAGAGCTAACAGAATCCTATCCTGTCACGCTCGTGGTCATCACATTGGGTAGTTCCCAACATGTTTTATCTAGGACCCTTCAGCGATCATTACTTCTAACAATGAACGACCTTCAGGATTACATGAATCTATCTCCATCAGAGGAGCAAGCAACATAGGCTTCCTTCTACTAGTGAGTGTATTACTCAGCCTAACAGAGCATCAATCAAGGGCATAGTTACACGACAGCTTTTGGCTTAGGCATGACTTTGTGACAATAACAAGATTTCCTCCAGTGATCTTTCTGAAACCAGTTATGTGGTTTCATTCTTCCTGTGTGTGCTCCGAGAGCCCAATTGGTGGATTCGTTTGTCGGAATCCTTTCATCCTTTCCCACTGGTGTGGTCCATACATGTAGACATCAAAAAAGTTAAATCCTTCGATTAGAAAAAAACGATTGCAACCTATTCATTTCAGCACCTTGAAAGCACACCAAGGGGGAAACACTAAGTGTGAGCATTACGGTAAATGTGCCCGAAGGTGTACACCGACCGAACGACCACTATAGCCACTGTCAGTCAGATCGATACATGTGTGATTTGTTCGTCTCGAATGTTTTGTGTTTGATTGTTTGCCACATGATCACCTCATTCAAAGACAAGCCTTGTTTGCTGGCGCCACAGCAAACGACAGTACGATAGTCACATTGATCGTCCCGTCTCTCTCTCTCTCTCTCTCTCGCCTGTTAGCAGGCGCTGGTGTGGGCTAAAGGTGTGCTTGTAGTTGCTGGTGCTGCATATATCCCCGTTTTTGTGTTGACTATTGCTCCGTCTACACTGAGTCGTCCAACTTCCCTCTAACCCTTGGAATTTTCTTTCGTGTAGCTCGGATTAGGCTAGGTGAATCGGCCCATATTTTGTTAAGCTTATTTTTCTCATTGAAGACGACTGAGTTGGTCCGCAGTTAAGCGGAAGCCATAAAATGTGGAAGAGGCAGAGAGAGGCAGAAAGGAGGATGTCACTTCTAGCGGTCGATGAGGCACTGAAAACCGTATCACCTCACACTGAGCTCATTAGCAAGGAATCAATCAGTTCAGCGTGCGTACGTGCGTGCGTGTGAGTTAAATGAGAATTGACATTTGTGAGACTTTTTATGACCGCTCTGTGCGTGCTGGGAATGAAAATAGGAAATACCGCTAAATGGGTATTATGTGAAATTAACGCAGCTTTTTGCCGTACCCTAGAGAAAAATAATAAGCTTGGCCTAAAAATTCCTCTGTGGAGTCACCAGAAGATCGATAAGGCGGATTTCAAACACGAGTGTGTCCGGAACCAGTCAACCTACAAATAAGGATAATCATCCCAAAAAGGAATCGGGTTAGTCAAAATGACTATAGTATTCGAGCTTTCAAAGGAATTTCTCTGTTTGGACACGGAAAAGGGGAACATTACTTCCAGGGTCTTGGGGAAACGCTCAGAGTCTTAACAGTATCAAACATGTCAGAGTTTAACCACTTGATTCCTGAAGTACATATAAACTTAAGCTTCACTACCATTATCTCATGGGCGCCCTGCTAGAATTATCAGTATATTAAACAAAACTCCATCGTGGTAACCGCATCAAGAGGTTGAGAATGTGTCAAAATAGACAGTGACCCAAGCAGATCCGCTAATAGGGGAGGAGGTAGTCGGTCTCCCTATGGAGTGACTACCAGCTGGGTATCACACGAAAGGACGCTTCCCTGAGCATCTGGCAGGATAACATTACTCCTGAGGAGGATCCCTTGGGTTTAACTATTTCGCCCAGGTAGACACAGATGTGAAGCATTCTTCTAAATACTAGTTTCCCAACGAGAATACTCTATGACGTTGGGAGCACAAAATTGTTCGATTTGATCAGACGGAATAGTGGTTAGTTTACGAAAAATAGTGCAGGTTTCTGAAGCCTCAGAGTTGCTGTGACACGTGGCAATACACCGAATAACTTTGATGCCCAGGACTGACTTGTGTCGAGCTTTCGGGTGGACTTAAATTATGAAAAATCTTCATCATTATGAGTAGTGTCATATGAAGAAGAATAAAAAAATTGACGGCCTAACTTTGGTTAGATAATATCATAAACGAAAGATTCATTCGAGTTTCTCATTAACACAGAAGTAATTTGCAGTTTTAAACCATTTTTATTCCGTCTGCTGTGACCAAAGGACTAGCATCGCATGCTTGCTGATCATAAAGTTCCGGTCTGACTATAAACAGTAATATCAGTTAGACATGACGCGAGGTTTTGTACAAAACTGGGCTGAAAACAGACAAGAATGTCCTGTGACTGAATCACTTCTGTTTCAAAAACTACGCCCATTGTAGTCTTGTCCAAATAAGTTACCATGCGACATAGTGCTTACGACTAAATTTTCTTAATTGCTAACGATAGAGTACTTAAAGTGATGACTGAAGCACCCCGGCTGAGAAATACCCTACTCAACTCTGCTCAGCGAAATATAATTCACGTGGAACTACAATTCGGTGAACAGTTACAACTTGTGATCTTCAGGTGAGCTCAACAGTCGTACGGTGATACCATTGGGTTCGGTTCTGGTGGATGCCAGTATCAGATAAATTCAACACCTGGGTAAGATGTGAGTAATGTGGACAGAACAGCATTGATGGAAATTGACTACCCTTCAGAAACTGAACCAGACGCCGGACCGGATAGTTTTGAATATTTCCTAGAAATTTCCGGTTCTAAGTTACAACCTTAGGGCATGTGAGACGTTTGTTCGACAAAGGATCAGTGTCCAATGTAACTGCAAATTTTTTTAATCAATAGAATCAAATTCGCTATCTATTGTGGCGTGAAGTGCTCGCACTAACTATGTTCAATCCGCTCGGATCCCAAGATGTAGTATTTTCTGGGGATGAAAAGTCATCGGGACGGGGATTTCCCCTCCAATGCATTCTGTAGTCAGACAGAAAAAATCAGTCGCTTGTAGGAATTTTCATAAACTTTTTATCAGGTTGTGCCTGGTTTTTTTAAATTCGCGTAGAAACGAAAGGCATTCCCTGAAAAGTAGGAAGTTTTAGTGAATGGTTAAGAGAAAGCAATACCTTATCTACCATTTCGAATAAAGCTACTCAAAGGTGATGGTGCTAGTCAACGTTTGAAATATTCTGACTGGTTTCTTGGCTATTACGGGGATAAAGTATCTCTTCAGGAAGATATTTTATGACCGGATGGCTCCGGCTCTCATCAGAAATATATCTTCAGATGGTCTCGAACCAATCCAAAGCCGACATTTGAACTTCAGTCAGTTTCATCCACGCCAACACATCCTCGCAACCCTGTTGAATATGCGCATTTTATACGACTACTAAGCTTATTGTCAAGAGCCCAAAGGCTGAGTTACACCTGATGTGTCTGGGGGCAATATATCTCACTGCCTAAACTGGGCTTTCTCAATCCCAACAATCTTCGTTTTGTCTGAGGAGCATAGAAACCGGACTGTCTACCCGACATCGTCAAAGGAACGTCAAATAGATAAAGATATATGAAGTTATTTGTTAGTGTCTTCATTCCACTTCTGGATGAATTCCTGGATGAGTGGATAATAATTTCGGTAGGATGGGGCTCCGGTTCATTCCGAAAAGAAGAATGCCTGGGAGAGACCCAACCCAAAATATGGATAGACCCATTTAAGGATAATTTCAGAACGTGGACTGTGCAACCCTCGGATACAGATCTCTCAATCCTTTTTCTTTAAAGTAACTTGAAGAGGAAACTTCGCGAATCAGCGCCTCATAAAGATGAGAAAGTGAAAATAAATCTTGGGGTTCCGTATCCTTCCATCAGTAATGTTGTGATATAAAACACCACGAATGAGAACGTTCACCTAGTTAAAAACGTCCCAATCATCTGAGGGCATTCACAAATGACGTTCTGTAATCTTTATCAATCATTTTCAACCTGTCCTCGGTTTGTGGGGCCCGTCAAAACAAGCTCCGTGTTTTTTATTAGCCTTGATGAACTCAGTCTGCGAGATATTTTCAAGTCACTTATTCACAGTTTTTTTCAACTTTACTTCACGCTCAGCTCATCTTCGTTCCCCAAATGACCGGGTTAGATTCATTCTAGCGAAGGGATGACGCAAGCTATTCTGGAGCCTTGTTCCAACCCGACAGACTTAAGCGGACTGGAAAAGTTTCCCGTGCTAAGTTCTGGTGTTCGTTTCTTGGAGAGGGATTTAAAGGGAAAAAGTTCATTTCGCTTGGTTTTCTGAGGAGAAATATTGTTTCATTATCTCGCAAAATGAAAAATAATATTCCTGCAGTATTCAAAGCACTCTAACTTATCAGCCGTAAAAAAAATCGAGCAGTATAAGCTTGAAACTTTGAAAAACAGGTTTTTACACTTCAAAGTTATCCTACTTTGGTTCGTCTCTGTTGACTGAGCGGAAGCGTTTAAATTCATTAAAATGGGACACCCAGTTAGGCTCTTCACAGGCTCCCCCTCTTCATCATCAACGTACCCGTAGCCCCGGCACTGCGACAGTTTAGACTAAAATCACTCACACTTGGGAAAATTTTCACTGACTAGAGTCGCAACCAGCTAGCTTCTTCAGATGATCACGGTAGATTTTTTATGATGCCGCGCGAAGAACGAAGAGCGTAACTGTCAATACCGAGCCTCGAGTAACCTGGAAGCATCAAAACTAGGGGGCATAGTCTGTGCAACAGCTTTACCCTTCTCAAAGCACTTGCTATCTGGCCCACCTGTATGAACTAGAAGAAGTTTGTTTTAGTACGTGTGTAGTTTGATGGGCCCGATATCGGGACACAAAACATGGGTAGCCGAACAATTTCCTCCAGCTATCCGCAGTAATTTCCTAATGACCGTTTTAACTGAAGCTACTGGCTAAATTGGACGCTATAAATGGGGGTCCGTAAAACTGTACGAACGCAATACCACGATAGAAGTCGATACCATACAATTGTCTAAGGCGTCAGGCTATTCTGTCTGCTCTTTTGCATTAGAGCGAATGACTGGAGAGTCAACAGCTATAGAGGAAGCAATGTTTTAATCAGAAGTAGCCAATGATTCCGCTATGTTTAAGTGAATACATGGTTTACTTAATTATTTTGCACTTTATAACGGCAAAATTGCTAGGACTCAGACGTTTTTCAGATTTACTGAATTCCTTTCAGCCTCATTTTGGTTTGAACAGCCATCATTCTGCTCTGGCATGAACTGTAATAAATGAAGATGTCCAACCGCAAGTCTATTCAAAACACCATTTCACGCTGGTGCACATTATCGGTCTGGATAAGCGTATAGGGAAACATCTTAAGAAGCTAAAGGGTTGAGAACAGTCTGAATGATAACCACTCAATTCTATGACCTAGTGTGCGATAACTCCGAAGAATGAAAACTATCAGAAAAGATCACATATTTCCTCGGTTGAGGTTATCACTTTTATAGGATGGCTATATTTTCCATGAACTCAATGTGGTTCACAGAATGAATAGTTTGAATAGTTTTTCGATCGATAAATGTTGCGCTACAACTCACACCTATAGAACAATCTTACCATATTGTCATGAAATAGATAGTAAAATCAATGCAATAACACTTTTTTCGTGATATATTTATTACATTGTGAGATAGTTCAGGCCATTAGCTCACAGAACCATTGTAATGGACCGGGGGAACCCAATGTCCTGAACATCTTTAGATTGTGTACTAGCCCTTTAACCATTCTGAATTGTGGGAGGGTTTGAATAAATTTTACAAGCAATAGCCTACCACCCGCAAGAAAAGACCACTTATGGGGAACCGCCGAAATGGTCCTAGCAGTGAGGTGGCGGGCTCCCTTGCGAGAAAGTGCCCTTTATCGACGAAACGAGCTAATGATAACGTGTATACCTGAACTTCTTAAATTAATAAAATGATACATAAAAGCTAGGGCATTAATGTCGTGACCCTCTTCATAGCAATTTCAGTATAACAAAACTCGCTTATAAGGATCACGCACATCACCCAGAAGCGTCGCCACCACAGTAAAAGTTAGCAAGATACAGTTAAAAGGTCACCATTTCATAACTGCTAATTGAACTTGCACCAGATATTCTCGTTTTGGTTCACATTTCTCCGCGAGCTTGTTATAAGTGTCAGCAGTCCGCTGTGGACGTCCTGTTCAGTGAGGAACAATTCTGGTACAATTCTGGCCGTCTGTTGCTGTCTTAGGTCGACAAACAGGTGATGGCGCTGATGTGCATGGTGTGGCATCATCAACCGATATTCAAGTAAAAGTTCCTGCCTCACAGAAATCTCCAGAGGCTGGAGTTGTGGTTGTGAAATGTCAAGTGTATATCCCTGCAGGGCCCCCTTCGGAAGAAATCACCTTATGTGAACTGTGCTTCATAGCATAGTTCACTAGCAGACTCCATCAAAAGAGGCCAACTCTTATGAGAGACCGTTTCTGATCGGCCTGTTAGGTAGAAGATAAAAGAGGGGTGTAAAATAGCTAGTGTTTATTTAGAGACATACCTTTAATAGAGATCACTTCCGATCGGCCTTTGCAAGAGGACTTCCTAGAGTAAGCAAGTATGATAAACTTGCCCTAAATGGAAACCGTAGGGATCTCTTTAAACGTTTCTTCGGTTGTAGGACGGAGCTTACTACCCGAGGAACTTCTAAGTGACCAGCCACATTTAGTCTCATCTGAACGGCGATCCCTACCCAGAGGGAAGGGATCACAAACGAAAATCGCGTTTACGATCTCGAATCACCAAAAAGGAACGATACTAATTTCCTGTCATCGTTCAGACACTTAGTTGATGTAAAAATACACAGAAGCCAGGTGCGCGAGTTTCGCATCCTGGTCTTTGCTAGCATTGCATTTTTAGCCATTAGAATATTGAGATTGGTCTGTTTTGAGAGAGAGGCTGGTGGCGTTTCATGAGGCAGCAACTTCAAAGCTAGTCTCACGAGATCTGAGTGAAACAGTCTTCATTGGGATAGGTTATCCTCTCTTGGAGGTTCCCCTCTGGTTGCAATTGTGTACGTTTAAATTTATCCGTCAGACACTTTTATTTATCCAAAGCTGATCTGTGTTGCCATGCCCACTACTTCAAGCTAGATGTTGTCGTATTACCATACAAGACATTCTTAGCATGCATCTTCCCCTAGTAGGGTAGACCTGTGGAACGTAGGGAGGGATGTGCTTTGTTCTTCTTTATTCGGAGGGGCCCATGTTGAGGGTATTCAAGTGTAAAAATAATTACCGTTGGGTGTTTAAGTTGCCTTTTTGAAACAATTTTGCTTAAACTCTTTAAGTATTGTTGATAAAACTAGAGACGATTGTACACCGTGCGCTGGCGCGTAACAAACTGACAACATGCACTACACAAAAATCCAGAAATTCCCCTGAGTTCAAAGAAATCAGCTGAACGAACTTTGCTGCGTCTCTCCTGTTAGGTCTGACTTTTCGTTGGTATGAAACTGATTAGGTTTCCACATTCCATCGGACTAAAAACTGTACTTTGATCTATCTACTTGGTTGTGGTTGACAGGCAACGCTACTGTCCCTCTCCGGAGCAGTAGTCTCTGCGTGAAGGAGTCTATTTTGATGAATTACTCTCATATCTCAAGTTTGTGTGCCTGAAAATTATGTTTGGATACCGTAGCATCGTTCGAAACATTTTTTTTCATGTACTACGGCTAGCCACGTGTCTACTTGGCGGCTTTTTATAAGAAAATCGAGAACATTAACTTCGAATCCTGGCCTTCGTTGGGATGGAAAACGCTCATTGAGGTCACCTACAGTGGTCTTTGTTGGGAGTTGGAGGAGGTCTCTCACAAGGT
>SJOL01007707.1:73035-102986 GCA_004794785.1 Opisthorchis felineus
CAGCTCACCGGTACTCCTAGCCATCAGAAAACTTCCTCAGGAAAATGGTCAAAAGCTGTTCAACGGAAACCAAGCAATACATTGTCTTGGACGTGATAGCTATCTAATGGGCTAACCACAGAGAAGCACAGTAACCCAAACACTCATCTGCACTTATGGCTAAATCAGAAGGCCAGTATTGGCGAAAAGCACTCAGCTGCTAATTAAGCTTGCACCAACAGGGACCTGACTAGATCTCATCTGAATACCTCGTTTTTGTTCAGGTAGAACATAAGGTTGAGGAAAGCTCGGATACTCCGCCTACTTGATGAGCCCCAAGAAGGGTGAAACTGGTCGTCAACTGTCGAAGAATTCTCAAGCCCGTGGGTAGCATTCCGCCAAGAAATTCATAGTGTTTAAACAGAGAGATAGGGTCTATTCTACATTGAGAGGTGGAATAAGACAGCAAGTTCAAAGTAACTCACCCACAACCGTCATCCAGGGCCATATTTGTGTCGGCGAGAGTGAGGAGGATTTTGAGCTCAGATTAACCGTCCCTGAAGAATCTCGCAAATCGGTGTTCGAGCCAGAAGGAGAACGGTCTGCGTTTTGACTGTCTATGCTTGCTGTGTTGTTGGTGTGCAATCCGAGCATACCGAAATCGGGATCACCACAAATTCCACCACCAACACCTCCACTAGATGCCATGTAACTGCTTGCAGCTGCCGCCGCCGCAATAGCAGCTACTGCAACTGCGGCATTTGATGAGGGAGTTGACTGGACAGTTTGGGGCGAGTTTGAAATTCTCGTCTGGTCAGACTGTGTGCTGTCCAGGCTGGAGTTGAAGTGGCGCTCAGCCAGCTTTGTATCTGTTCGCAAATCCAAAAACGGACTTGTCGGAAAGCCACAAGGTATTGTTGGGTTTGGCTGTCGCAACCCAGGGACGGGAGGCCTCAAAGGTGCATACCGCGAGGATGGAGTAAAAAACCCAACTTGGGGACAGTTGGCCAGAAAAGACTGGAACGGTTTGGTATCATAAGGGTAGTTTTGTGTCATCCTGTAACCAGACTCAGAGAACAAAGGATTTTGAGGCAGATTACCACGTGTTGTCACATCTGGCTGACAGGGCAATGAATTTGCGGAGTCTGCGTCTGTATCTATGGTCTTAACATTATGCGATTGAGTAAGTCCAATGGACAAAGGATCCATCCGTTCGACTTGTGAAAAACCTTGATTTGAGCTGAATGTGGCGTTCATTTTGTGTTGTGAATCACTGGGAGTTAACGAGGGTCCAAAAGGCATTTGAAAATTATGGGCTGTAGAATAACACTCAGTGGAAGCCTGAGTTTGCACAGCTTCGGAAGCTGGGTGGGAGAATAGGGCTGCCAGAGCATTGGATCGGGCTGGACTTGCATTGCAGACTTCCGTTCCCGAAAATACACGTTGTGCTGCTGGCATGCTGGGAAAATCTGACTGTTGCCAGTCGGGTCGGAATTGGTCCGCGAACTGAGGTTGGCCGAAATACGATGGTATGTTTCGAGGAAATAAGTTATCAAATGCTGTGGGTAGTCCAAGAGGAACAGGTCGGTTATCTACCGGAAACATTGGAAATCTTGGCAGTTTGAGGGAGGTATGGTATTGAGTGGGTTGACTGAGTGGCGTTGGACTCACCTGAGGAATCGATGACTGTGCGGTTTGAACGCAGGTCTGAATTACCTCGGGGAGGGTTATACCTGTCCCGGGTTGGGTTGACGATGGTAATGACCAAGGAGAATGGTGCTCATTAATAGGTTCATTCAAATTCAAACCGTGGAATTTTTCGTTGGGTCCATTTGATGTTTTTGGAAGTACCTCTTTTGTGTGGTGCAGATCAAATTGTGTTGGCCGAACTATTGCAGATGTTTCAACGTTTCCGCCCCACACTTTCGAGTTTACCCCGGATAGTACTCGAGGATTGGTCGAATTACCGTTTGTTAGCCCATTGGATAGGTGGGTAACGAAAGCCAGATTAGGAGAATCAAATCGATGGACTACCGGTTCGCCAAACCCGAGTAGGCGAGGGTTATGGACAGCAGATTCGGCCGGTTGGATTGTTGCCGAGAATGATTCACTGACGTTACTGCTGGGCTGGCAGCTATTCGGGTGATTCAAGCCGTTTGTTACGGGTAAACGGGGATTCATTTTGTCTGGGTTCCTAAGTTGTCTTAACGAAACACGTGGACTGATACGGAAATTATGGTTTATTGCTGTGTCCTGTGTATTGAGGCAGTCGGACTAGACTTTACTTTCCAATTTACAAGTGTCATACGGCACACAGACACATCCAGCGTGGTAAAGGGGTGGAGTTCACTTTGGTAAGGAGGACTGATCCAGCATACCAAACCTAGCCAGCACGTCTACGGACATCCAGTAAGGGAGGGCGGACTGATCAAGACTAATGCCATTTGGCCGTACGGTAAGGAACAGATTTCACGCACACAGTGCTTTCGGTTGCAGCTTTCCTACCCTACCTCGTCCTCTTCAGCCAATCGCATCAGAGCGAAACCTGTGTGACTGTGACGGCTGATCAATCAGGCATGCTGAGTGCTGATTGGCCAACGTTGAATAAAACAAAAGGGGGTTGACAGCTAAATGAGATGGAAAGCGAAACCAGGCCGGATGCGTGCAAATGCGACAGACTAACTGGTAATATGAGAATTTGAAGCGAATGGCTAATCACACGGTCATTATTATGTCGGTTCGATAATCCAATTCTGTATTTTCAGGCTGGTAATCGCACTATTTTGAAGACGATGAATCTCAAGCAGTGTGAAATTCGACAATTGATAAGATTTATTGTGCTTCAGTGTGAGACTGCACTAAGCCAACCAAACACTAACGTTCACTTTCTTTTGTGAACAGCCTACAAGACTCTAAGTGACACCTATCGCGTACAGGCAGCAGATGCCGCGGTGAAGCTAAGGGAAGAAATCCGGTGTGTATTTACTCAAAAGGCCCATTGGTAACCATCAGGCAAGACTGATGGTACCATTTCCGAGCACACTGAGAGCACTCTAAAGGATGCTTCATCCGAGACCTGTGAACTATCCAAGTGTGTCGGTGAAATGCGAAGAGAATTTGCGACGCATCGTAGGCCTGAAAAAAGGACAACACTGGACTCTGTTCATTCACAAATCGTAGGCGCAGGAAAATACATCCGTATCCTCAAGCAGTCAGTTGCCCAATTATAGAACGAAGTTATTCAATGACTTAAAGATGACCGAGACTACGAACGAGCACTTCGTCAGTATAGGCGAAGAAACCCGTGAATGCCCACAAGGCAGGTCGTAATATGATACGTACTTTGGTTGGTAAGCCAAATATCAAGATACCGAAAACGTGTCAGCACACAACTTTCACCAGCTGACAAAAGATTACTTGGTTTAAGCTTGGCAAAGCGCAACACAGACAAACATGTAGTTTTGTCTACAGTACCTTGCGTAGTATATTTCCAGCTTCTTTATTTGGGGGTGGTCCAACTGTACCGGCAAGTACGAGTGAAGGTTTCCTGACTCTTAACAGCAGTACAATAACGTATTCACCCGGCTGCTAAGACGGGCCAGATAATACGAATCAGACAATTTTACTACTAGAAGAAATCAAAACCGAGGTTAAGTATAGAGCTAGCGCATAAGGGCAACCCTCGGTCTACAAAGAACACTTCAAAAATTGACAACCTCGCATTCGTGAACTCACTGGCAATCTATTCACTTCACTACTGAGTTCAACAATAGTTTGTATATTCATTCATAGTTTAAGGTACAACACGGAAAAGTTTCGTCAAATTGTTTTGGGCTTCCACGCGCTTTTCTTTCCACAGATATTATCACATATGCGATCTGATGTGCAACGCTATCTTGGCTCGTCTACGTGCACACAAATCCACCTGCAGTTTATAAGAAAATGTCACAATTGTTCCTTCTGAACATGGCATCTGAGCTAACTCATTGTTATGACCAACACCAGTGACAGTTGTACTCTCCGTCATTGCCCAATAGAAAAGAACAGCCTTGGAGCTCGAAACTGCGGACGGTTTCCACAATAAAACCTGTGTGCAACTCCCGGGGTTTTCATTATGAGCCAGAAACTTGGAGTTCTATTTCTTCATCTTCTGTGTACTTGTTTCGAGGGCGAAGCATCTAAATAAGAGGTGGTTTTCGGAAAGATCACATTCGGTGTTTGCACCGATGGAAGATGAAAGTAGCTGAGGAATAGTTGGTTTTTTTGGTGATTCAGACACATAAGAAATAGCTTATGATGAAACCCCTTCAAAACGGTGATGATGGAGTAGAATCCCTTCAGGTTAAACTCAAAAATTTTATCGATTGGGACACAGAGACTAGGTACAGTGCTCCGATAGCCAGATTCAGGCCACGCTTGGTGAGTGCCAAGTGATTCCTCATCACGAGAAGATAATGTTCACAGAAGAAACACGACGATAATCAAGGAGACTGATCAAAGTTGACAGATTGTTGCTACATTTATCATCCAAGAAGAATCAGCTCAGCTGGCTCCTGTTGACTGATCACCGATGGTGTTAAGTTTGCTGCGCTCTTGCAAACTAAAACGACAGGAAGACAACTTGTTTATCTGTTGGTTGACTTTCTTCCAAACGGCCTTGGTCCGCTTCTTAGTGGAATACGTTCAGTCCATACCGTTGCACTGTCCTACTGACAATCTGTCGTAAAGCCTCTGACACGTGTTCTCTCCAGTCGTGTAGCGAGCTTCTGTTGGTCACCAGTAACAACGTACTCCGCCTTATGATAAAACGTGGCCATTCCCGGATATCCTGAGATGTTCTGAATTATCAGTAAATAACTGTTCAATCATGAAAGCTTGCTGGACCCTCTGTAAGCCTCTTCCGTGATTTTCGCAGTGGAACACACTTTGATGTAATCTGCGCATCTAAGACATTTCTTGTAAAGCTTTTTGGAACAAAAATGACCTGACAATCTAGTAAGTATCCAAAAACACGTAGTGGTCATCTGTCTTTTTGCTCAACCTCTGAGTACCTTAACTCATCATTTGAAGATTTACCAATTCTTCCATTTGCATCAGGCTACATTTGTGTGGTCAACGAACGCAGATTAGGAGGTCAAGAAAATAAAAGGATTTGGGTTCTCCGACCTCCAATCGCACATGGACTTGCACCCAAGTCTGAGCTCAACAAGTGAACTTGAGCTAACAGCTACACACTTCGAGGTCCAGAATCAACAAAAGTCAAACACTTTATGTTATGGACCTTCCCATAATCATCGTACGTTTGGTTGAGCAGAATATCGAGCAGTTAGCAAACACTCCGTGGGGATGACTACTGGTGATAACACATGATTTGACTACTCGCGAGTAGCCTAGTTACTCAACTAGGTCAAATATTGGTTGGGACAGTTTGAATCCTATGCAGTACATTAGCTATCTTCTCCGAGAGAGTCCCTCTTCCCTCCAACTAAGACTATTTCACTCCGCCGATTTAGGTTTGGTTTGAACTATATTCCTATTGGCAGATTCCTCCTCAACTCCAAAATTGACAAATCGAAGTGTTCCCGTGGTGCAAAATCGCTTCCGAACATGAACAAAGACAGGACATTTGAGACCGCACGCTGATTGGTCTATTAAGTGGTCAGACAAGTGTAAATAAAATCGAGTAGATTTTGGATAACGGCTTTGAACTTTTAGGGTCATGTGCTTCGTATAGTTAATTTTTTTCCTGAATTGACCGTATCAAGCGAGTGAGAAAAATGGCCTCCTTCAGGAGGTTTTAAGGGTTAGGCAAAATGATCAGTGAGTGGTCCCCCAGGAGTTGGACAATTGAAATGGCGAAGTCATAACCTACAGTCCTAAACTAGAACATTGCTTGATGATGCCGCACAATACTCATCGATGTCATCGCTTGCCAAACACTTAGTATGGCTGTTTGGAATCAGCACAGCCCTGGACATAGAACTAGATTTCGTTTATATTCTAACGGGACAGGGTTGTTAAAGCTCTATGCCTTAACAAAACGACAAGAAAAATCTATCCCGAAAGCAAGCTTAAAACCTAACTAAGGCCATTAGCAAGCATATGCTATTGGTAATGTGTTGAAATATTGGTAGCTCGGGTGAGTTTATTGGTTGTTGATCAGGTGGCTGTTCATCTGTTCGCCGAGCTGGGCAATTAGCTTGCAAACGTTTCGTCACCATACGAGGAGACATCATCAGTGCGCAGTTGGGTGGGTGCTTCTTTCTTGCCTGCGTGCGTTTATATAGCATTTGAAGACTATCTGTTATCTTCTAACGTGATTGGCTACTTGGGGGGTAACGATTTTTGTGAATCTATTGGTCCGTTTCTAATCTTTGTTGCGTTGTGGTCTGCGTTCCTTTGTGTTGATTGGCTATCCCAACGCCTTCTATTTTTAGTAGTTTGTTCTCTGGCCTTGATTGGCATTGCGTTGCGGTCTGACCTTCTCGAGCTTGATTGGCTGGTTGCACCACCCCATTTTCTCCATTGTAACGGTTAGTGTCCCTGCGTCCGCCGGTCGATTTGGTGCTTTGGTTCATTGGTTGGGTGACTCCTCCAATTAAATTGATGTGTCCGTTTGAGTGGGGCTTTCCTGTTTCTCTTATGAGTTCCTCGTCGGGTCACTTTTGCAGCTCAAAGCCCTGTGGTTCTGGCGTTCTCTTGCTCTTAGTGGTTGGTAAATTGGGTCAATTTCGATATGTCTGTTGATAGCTTCTTCAGTGGAGTACCACGCTTCCATAAATTCACGTTCTTTCTTCGTTCTTGCTTGAGCCAGTATGCGAACACCGCTCCAGTCGAACTCGTGTCCCTCCTGATCTTTGTGTACGGAGATGAGGGAAAATTGATCGTGTCTTTCAGTGGCGAGCTTGTGTTCGTGTATTCTGGTGGAGAGCTTCCTTCCCGTTTGTCCTATATACCGTTTGTCGCAGTCCTTGCATTGGATCCTGTATATGACATTGTTCTTTGTCATTGAATCTAATTTTCCTTTGGGTCTTGATAGTGTCCTCCGCAAAGTGTTCGCAGGCTTGTAAGCGACCGTTGTATTATGCCGTCGTAAGAGCCTTGCCGTCATTTCAGCGGTGTTCTTGATGTATGGGAGTGTGACTCGTTTGCTTCCATTTTGTGCTGTTGCATTGATCGTATTTGGCTTCCTGAGTGATCTCCAGATGAAATTTCTCGGGTATCCATTTTTCCGGAACATTTTGTATAGGCGTTTTTCTTCTTTGATCTTGGATTCCGTTGTGCTGCAGTGTGTCTGGATCCGCTTGAAAAGTGTCCGAATGCAGCTTCGTTTGTGACAATTGGGATGGTTGCTGTGGTAGCTGAGTATTTGGTCCGTATGTGTTGCCTTTCTGTAGACCTCAGTTTGTAGCTGTCCGTTCGGCAATCTAGTGATGAGGACGTCCAGAAATGCCAGTTTTCCGTTGCTTTCTTCCTCGGTTGTGAATTTGATGTCGTCGAAAACGTTGTTTAGCAGTTGACTTACTCGTTGCAGTTCGCTCCTTTTGATGATCACAAAGGTGTCGTCCACGTAACGGATCCATATTTTGGGATTTATATCGGGCAACACGATTTGTTCCAATTTTTGCATTGTGAGTTCTGCAATAAATCCTGAAATCGGCGATCCCATTGGTGTCCCTCGCAGTTGTTCATAATATTCTCCGTTGAACTCGAAATGTGTGATCAGGCATAAGTCGAGTAATGTGCAGAGGTCTTCTTTCTCCAGTGATCCAGTTGGCATGCCACCGTTGTCCAATAGTTCGGCCACAGTTGTCTTGGCAGAACGGAGGTCCACAGACGTGAATAATGAGCTCACATCAAATGAGACCATTATTTCGTCCTGATCGATGTTTACGTTTTTTAGTTTCTCCAAAAATTGTCCCGCATTGTTGATTGAGTGTTGAGACCCACTGATGAGATGTTTCAACCTTTTCCACAGTTCTTTCGAAAGATTGTAGGTCGCTGTTCCAGGGAGTGATACAATCGGTCGGAGGGGTATTGATTCTTTGTGTACCTTTGGGAGTCCGTAGAAGCGGGGAGTTGCCGAATCACGAGCTCTCATTCTCCAATATTCCTCTTTTGTAATCTTGTGAAGATCTTGGAGTTGCTTTAAGTTCTTATTGATTTTGTTTGCCAGTTGCTTGCTTTGGTCGCGTTCTAAGCGGCGGTACGTAGTTGTATCGTTAAGTAGTGCCTTTGCTTTATTGATGTAGTCCGGTTTGTCCATGATCACCGTTAGGCGTCCCTTGTCTGCCGGTAGAATCACGATGTTTTCGTCCTTCTTCAACTTGTTCATCGCTTCTTTTTCTTTGCCGGAAAGCACGTTGAGTGGCTTATTGCGTGTGATGGCTGGGACGACCGTTTGACGAAGTTGCTGCTGAGCGTTCTCGTCGAGTCCGATAGATTTCATCGCTGCTTCTAGGCTGGCTAAATACTCTAGGTTTGTCGCGTCTTTGAAATTGAAATTAAGCCCTTTGATGAGAACGTTTTCTTCAGCTTCCGTCAGTTGCCTTTTGGATAGATTCCTTATCCAGGCTTTGTTGTGACTACCCTCACACTCCTGGTTCCTAATCAGCCTTGAGAATTTGCCATCTAGATGAGCCTTCTTGTTTTTAGCAGTGGATGTGACTCTTCGTTCTATCGCGATGCTGAGTTGCTCCATGAGATCTGGTCCTATTGTCCTCAAGCAGGCTTCTCTATGTTCATTGGCTATTCTCTCGTATTTTCTAATGCGGTTGTGAGCGTCTGTAATCATGAGTCTGACCATTCGTCGACCATTCTGTCTAGCTATTGTCCAAGCTTGTGGATGGTTAATTGGCGGTCGGTAGGTTACGCTACGTGGGAGGATGCGTTTCCGCAGGCATTCATGAAGGAAGTAGAGCTGTTGTCGTGTGGAGGCTTGTCGGCAGGCGAAAGTCTCCCATCGACGGACTGTTTTGAG
The DNA here is from genome assembly GCA_004794785.1 of Opisthorchis felineus. Classification (NCBI taxonomy): domain Eukaryota; kingdom Metazoa; phylum Platyhelminthes; class Trematoda; order Opisthorchiida; family Opisthorchiidae; genus Opisthorchis; species Opisthorchis felineus. Next base: position 81,995 of record SJOL01007707.1, read on the forward strand.
CGTGGAACGCCCGAAGTTGCTGGTAATGTGTTGAAATATATGTATATATATAAACGCATGCAGGCAAGAAAGAAGTACCCACCCAACTGCGCACTGATGATGTCTCTTCGTATGGTGATGAAACATTTGCAAGCCAATTGCCAAGCTCGGCGAACAGATGAACAGCCACCTGATCAACAACTACTAAGCATATGCTATGAAAACCGTCATCCGGGTGGATCCATTTTGAAGCATATTGCCGCCACGGGTAAGGAAACTAAACTGGTCGTGATCGAAAGGAAATCGGTTTTTACGAGTATTTCCTTCCTAAAGATACCCAGTCACTGACCTGATGTGACATCTATGTATATCACAGTTCGACAAACGTTTTCGGCCGATTCACTTAAAGTGTGCTTTACAACTTCTCAGCTGATATCCCTGCAGCTCAGAGATGAGTTGCCGGTCCGTGCTCAAATCATGGTAGTCTCTTCTGTTGTACAGCAAAATATATGGGGCGTACAACACACAAATCATGCAAGAGAATAAAATAGCATTGCCAGTTTTGGCTAGCTGCCCGATCGAGGATGTCAATCAATAGTGCGGTGGTCGATTGCTGTCATGTGATTAATTCTAATGCTGCTTTCAGAATATTCTAACAAACCAGTGTCTACGTACCAGCATCCGCTTAATATCAGTGCCTGGCCACAGCTAAAGCAACTGCGATTCGCTTACGTAACGCGAGCTTGTACACCCAGAATGCCTTCGTTCGCGCATTGAAACTCCCCTGTCTCTGACCACTGGCCATTTAGGTTCCTCAATTTTATCGTAAACAGTTTTCATACTTTTACTCAGGCTCCATTTTGTCTTTGTTTTACTTCTATGTGTCGTTTACTCGTCAACTCGGATTCTGAAGTTCACAATGACTGTCATACATATTTCCATGCATAGCCGCTAAAGAAATACTGTCTCTCCCCTCAACTATAGGCACCAAGCAACTCCCCGTGAGTACCTTTGTTCAGAGGATTACTGTATATTTACTTATCAAACGTTCCAAGCCAAGCACAACAGGTTGTCTTAGTGATCCATAGATGTTTACGTTCAGCTGTGTTTTCCGGGCGTCGCTGCCAAATGACGTGAGAGCAAACTGAGTGATAGCTACATGCACGAAGCACCATTGGGACCGAATATGAGCCATATAAGTAACAAAACAAACTGAATGTGCCTCACTGACACAGCCAATGTGTACTCACGATGCCACCGTTCGTGGTTTGGACGCAGTTCCCGCGTCTCCTGACAACCCAACTGTTGCAGGCACAGTAAGCGTCGTGCATCTTCTAACAGAATATCAATTTACGTGCACAGTTTTTCACTTGCCAACAACTTTCGCAGTAGGCGATTGTCTGATTGAACCAGAAGTCCTCGGCAGGTTGGACCAAAGCTGTGAACAAGCTTTCCATAAAAGTAAGTCAACGAGTTGAAAGAAGTTCAAAGACGAACTCAGATCATGCCCATCAACGACTGTGACGTCTCTTGGCCTAAGTACCCATCATCTCTTCGGCATTTGCTCTGAACACGGATGGGAGGACTAAGGGCCCAAATGATTGTGCCAAACGAAGGGTTATCGATCGCGTTGTGTAGTGCCAACCGATACATAGGCTTCTCCATACGTGCGTTCTACTGAGTCCACACTCGGTATAATCGGACACCTTATCACTTGGTGGCTTGGATCTTGCCAATAGAGTATCATTTGGTGGATGTAATCGGTGACGAAGAGACTGCACAATGTAGTTTTCCCCACCTTTCCAGCGCCTCGAGGTGAGGTTGCCAGAGTACGAGTGAGTCTGTATGCCGAATGAGTGAACACCCTGGCGACCTTCATCCGGGTTCGGCGAGGAAGCAGTCACATCATCAAACAGTTTCACCAGCTGATGTCCGTAGTCGCGTGTTCCTCTTCCTCTAGAAGAAACGAGAGACCGCCAAACAGAATATAGTATTACTCGTGAAAAGTAAGTTTAAAGGGTCTGGCGGATACCGCAGTCGCATGACTTCTTCTGTCCGAGAAGCCCAGAACTCCTGTCTAGTACCTTGGAACTTTGGTTAAAAGTAAACAAGACTCAGCAAGCACGATTCAGCCACCAACGCAGGCGGAACTATCCGGTGTAGTGGCATGTAAATGAAATTATAATTGCGATATCAGCAACCATATTCATCCATCCAGAAGAGAGTGGATCCGGCTGTTTCATTAATCTGTGTCAGTCAAACTTCGAATGGGGAATAATGCTACAAAGCATCCTCATGTGGTTATATTTCGTAGAAGACTACTAGTACCGGATAAAAGATCCAGTTAAGAAGCGTACAAATGTAAAACTGAAAGTAAAAGCATTCACCTAAGGGTGGAAAAGAAAGGCGTGTAAGAAGGAAGTAGCCTCTAAACAATCGTTGCGATGTGGGGAGGCAAACTGAAATGAAGACAGCTGCGGCCTGCTGTTTGAACTGTCGGCACACACTTAACAAAAACACCAAAAGAGCTTTTCAAAAAATCATCAAACTAGAATGGCTGATATCGAGTTTAAACTTGGTTCGCCAGGTTGGGTTGTGTTTGGATTCTTGGGTACCATATCAATTGGCATTAGACATAGGTGGATTGGACAACCCCAAATAGTTGCTTCGGTTTGATATCTCTAGCTAGAATTTGTGCTTTAAGCGGGTGAAGTATTCTGGGCACGGGTTCATGTAGATTCGGTGGTTTGTCTCAGCTCGACGAATAATGTGATCATTTTCAGGTCCCATGAGCAGCTCCACCAATGTCCAATCATATGACAGCACTATGCCCCATGGCTGGTTATCCTGATGTTTTGGGGCCAACAGCAAGTTTTGACGTCCGATTATGAGTGCCGTTGCCTTCGTCTAGTCCTTTTTCATGGTCCATCGAGCGCAACGGCCGCTGAATTCTCTAGCCTTCCGCAGTAAAAGATTTTGATCGTTGGTTGGTCAGAAAACGATAAGCTTGTTGGCTGAGCCGTTGAGAGACAAGGTTCCACGTCTGTTGGAATGCCTTAAATGCACGGTGGTCCGAATTAGACACGAGTTGTTTCGACTTACGCAACTTCATCTTGTAATCCTCGAGCAAAAGGCAGAAGATTAGCGCTGTCAAGTTTGGCTCAAAGCTTGGCATGTATTTATTGAATAGGAATAGAAATAGTGAAAAGTTAGTAGGGAAAGAGCTACGGCGGAGCCACTGACCCAAGAAGGAAGATCACTTTAAAAGAGTCAGTCGTAATGTGCTTTACCTGTAGTTCCGAGTTGTGTTTTGTCATCCCGGGGTTGCAGCGGAAGGTATACATCATTTCGATTCCAGCCTGCCTCAGTGCGACGGTTTGGAAGCGACAAGCTATTGCACTCATGACGCTTCCAACCGGTGCATGAATAAATGAAGCTGGCTTGTCAATTGCTCAAAACATTATATTCGTCGTCTGCCGTTGCCTTCCCATGTCCAACTGCGCTCTATCTCACCTCTTTAAAACCTCCCTTTGTCCTTTCGAGAGAGCTGCTCAGAATGATTCTGTTGGGTTAATCTGGTGGTTACTGTTGTTCAGGTGAGCAACAGTAGTACTGTTCACGTCCCGTGCTTGTCTAGCTTTCTGTTGGATTACATTCATACGTTTTCTCAGACAGGCGGCGAGTAGCGCAACCCGCATAGTTTTCTCAGCGCTGGCAGACGAATGGATAGATGACAATGATGAAGCATGGACCTGCGACCTATTGTTGGTGTTGGTGTCAAGCAGCCGAACGCTGTTGAAACGCGTTGGCAACTGTGCAGATCCTGAGCCATGACTTCAAGGGGGAGGTGAAACTACGGGTCACTATGTAAGAAGCTTCGTTGTTTTTAAAGGGTCGGCGGGAGCAGGCGGTCTTTCTCAATTGTGATGGGTTTGTGTGAGGTTCCTATTCGTTTTGTGGCCCCGGTGACATGGTCACTGCAAATCGCCTTGAAAACCGACATACCGATATTTCTTCGTCTCATTGGGCAACTAAATCAGGTCAGATCATTCATCCGAGAACGTTTAACAGCGCCTGTCAAATGACTCTTGGGATGCACTAGGTTTGGAAAACTGTCTAGCCGTCTAAGCCCAAGTACGAAAAATGGCAGTACAGCTATGCCGTAGACATTCTGCACCGCCGTGAACTGGTTGTATGGAGCCACTATGAACAACACTGGATTCTCTGTCAATCCTGATGGGGCTGACGGCCATGAATAAACTTCCACACCATGTCTAACCATATGGTAAGTATTTCTGAAGATTCTGGCTACAAGTGATCATTCCATCAAGTCGTAACTGGGAAGTGGGTTTCAGTTAGTGTGGATGGAATAATTACTGTCTGAGCTGCCAGTTGCACTTGACGTTGTTTTTCTTCCTGTCCAGTCCGGGCTTTATGACTATTTCGTGGTTCTGGTCATTAACAAGAATAAAGCCCTTCCACTGTTTCGTGTGATTATTTGATACGGCACATTAAAACTGCTCAAGCCAAATAGCGTGTTAACCGACACCTCACTGCTGCACATGTAGTGGTATGGTCAAATGGCATTGTTTATTTTTTGACCATTTAGCTACAATGGCCTCCCCCCCCCAGCTCTGACATGTGGACGGACTGCTACGATTGCATTTTAAAACTTGTAGATTCTATATCTCATATGCAGCTGAAACAGCATTCTACGGGAAAAAAGCATCATGTATAACAGAATCAAATCTGTGAAGGGCATTCATTTGCATGCCAACTTGGTCTTCACGGGATACCCAACAGGACCTCTCGTATATGAACTGGTATACAAGTGAGTGTATTCCGTCATAGTTGTGCAATTTAGGTTCAAGTAGAACACAGGATCGATGGAAACTGTGCCTATCTGACGAGCCCCAGGAAAGGCTGTGGAAGAGTTTCTAGTAACCTTATGAGCAGTGTGTCATGTCTATGGAATCGAATCTGATTCTGTAAAAAAAATTCCTTGTTTTTTAAACCTTTGATTTTTTATGAAAAGGTACAGTCTCTAATGAAACCGTCTTTGGTCGGTGGTTTCGAGAGAAAGCAAACTCACGTGTAAGTTTCCAAAACAGACGATTGATTTCTAGTGCATTGTCCGGTCGTTTATAGGTTTCTGTTTTTTAATAGCAGGGGATATTGCGAGGCTCAGCCTTAAAAATGATTATCCCTTTTCCCTTCTTTGTGCTCATCAGACAGGCGCAGTCCCCGAGTTTTCACTGAGATTATGTTCTTCTTTAGCACCGAGATGTGTGCAACTGACTACATACACTCATTTGCAAGAAGGACTGTTGAAGAGGTTTCAGCAACCTCGCGAGTAGTGGGCTCACTTGAGAAAATATACTGCGATATCTTGAACATCATTCCAATGAAACATGAGGCGGTCTTCGTACAGCACATTCAATTGAAGGGTAACATAAATGAGAGATTAAACTGTCTCGCTTTAGCACCAACGTAATTCGCGATTCAGTTCATTCGGTCAACCGAATATTCCACTATTTGTATAGTGAACCTATCTTATTGCGGCTTACTTAAAGACTTGCCACACACCAGGAAATTGCATCTACAAGGCAGCATTGCCAGAACTCACAGATCATTCACTTTTCGATGTTTACCAACATCGGAGCGCCAACCGGAAGGCGCTAAAAGCTTTGTTAATAAATCAGTCTCCTGTTGTTTAATGGACAGGAAAATGCAGGAAAGAAAGTGCCGCCAACCACAAAACCCTCACAACACGCCAACTAATATATATCCGCATATATCCACACCAAAATTGACTGGCATAGATACTACGGTCACTCCCAGCCAGATGTGCCGCAATTTTACCCACACCCAAACACACAAGTGGTCGACGTAGCTTCAAAGCGTTCCGCCTCGAGCCGATTGCAGTCGGTGGTCACGCGTTGGCACACACAGCTGCCTTCGTGCTTGCTCGCCGGATTGTCATTGTGTAGAAACTCGGCTACAGGTTGTGCCGGACCTCGAACGGGATCAGCTGGCTCCGTCGGACGAGGAGGTCGTAGATCAGCAATTTTGGTGCCCATTAATGTCATGCTTCGGCATAGAAACGACGATCTTCGCCGTTGTTTTCAATACGGCTGATTATTATCACGTTCCAGGTGAGCGTGTCGACTGATTTTATACATACACGCCACTCTCTCTCTCTGCTTCCGACCTCACCACCCGTCCACCCCGCAATGTTCTACAAGTATGTGGACCCCAAAACCTGGGAGGGTTGGTTTATTTAGTGCCGTTTGTAAACACGAGCCGTGCGACGTTTAGGTCGGACACAATAACGATATGATGCGTGGTACTTGCATTCGAACGGCTTACTTATGATTGTCTCTTAGTACGACAGGCAGGACGACTGATGTGATAGATAAGTGAGGTGAAGGTGAAGAAGAAATATGCTCGGAATTGAGTTGGTTCTAACATGAAAACTTGCGGACTTTATAACCAGTTAGCACGACAGCAGCTGATGCTGAAATGTCTAAAGTTTGCAGTAAATTAAGCAGCATTCCGGTCCGCAAAAGACCGTTGGCAGGGCTTGACTACACCGTAAAAGACGACATAGTTGATCCAAACACCTTTACTTCAGGAAGAAATGAGCTGACTCTCAGTAACAACGCAAACAAAGACCATGTGTGCTCACTTCTTATCAAAAGCTTTTGGAGATCCTAAAAATCACTTCCGACTGTCCGACTGCTGTTTTCGCTACACCAAACCTGGCCGACCGCTGTAATTCGCGCGTGTTTGCTCACTTGGTCACGCCCGGTGAATACAACTCATCAATATGACCGCAGTTTTGACAATTTCGTTTAGATTTGGCAGTCTTTCCTATATCTGTAACTGTGTTGGTAACGCCTAAGAGACGATCCTGACAAAAATTTCCCTTTAGATGAATAGCTAGCAGGTCGAAAAGTTCTTATCAGAAGGAAAGGTGAGGCACGCTTTTAAAAGACTTTTCACATCTAAGGGAAGTTTTAAAGCTTGTAAAGCTACTAATTATTATGAAATTCCGCGCTCCGTGCAAGTTTTTGCTGGCAGGCCAAAAATATTGCGAATTTCTACGAGTTTGACCAGCGTATAATGTTCAGTTTTCTGCTATACCCCTGCATGAACGTTGACACTTATCAGTTTTACACCTCTGAATTGAATCCTATGTATCACGTTCAGTGAAACCAGGGCGCTTGGGCGCTTTAAATGGCACAATAATTTCTGATGATAATGGTGATGATGATGATGATGATGAGCCTCTGCTTCAGAATGGTTTCAACAAGCGATGCTTGAACACACATAATGGTTTAGTCTGCTTCCAGTGAAAAGGCGGTAGTTGATTTTATTCACACAATTCATATATTGTTTATTTCCAGCGTATTCAAATGCAGCACTTTCCCCGAACCGTGGCTTTGTCTTTTAAGCGACAAGTAATTATTTCCTTTTATGAAAGATTCACGCGTTAGTGCATTTAAGCAAACCGCGCCTGGTAAATCCGCAGTGCTGTTTTCCATCTTCCTGCTTTTTTTCGGCCAGGACTTTTGTTCTAACTTCTGAATAAAAAGTTGACACCTTCATTGCTTTTAATAGGGATTTACCACCGTCCGAGGTTTTTAGGTTACAGACTTTTATTAGTGTATAGTAGAGCAGCTTTCTAAAAGATAAATCTCGTTTTTCCAACGACTTCGGTCTTGGGATTTGCGCGTCATTCAGCGTGAACCTATTGGATACCGAAGGTATTCAAAAACGGTCAAGGTCGAAGGAGTCCACGAGAGAACGTTTTGTAAGCAGTTGGTGTCACCCACAGCATATCTTCACCGCACTCATAAGCCACATGAAATTATGTCTTGTCAGCAGAAACCGGCACAAAAATATGTTATTTATATCGTCGACCAGTCGGTTACTCCAACATTTTTCCGGACCGCACCGCAGTATCGTCTCAGGTTCACGCTCATTCATGTGAGTGTCCGTGTTTACCTCACTACGCGAGAAGGACGTGGACCCGTTTCCCTGCAGACTTTTGCGTCATCGTCCGGCATTTCTTCAAGCATGCCCTCCCTCCTATCTGGTTGTGTTGGAAACTGAAAAAAATCTTCACACCTTTACAGAAAAACGTAAGTGTTATGGAAACTAAAAACAAGAGGCGATAAATAATTACAGACCCTAAAATTTCATCGTTTGGATTTTTGGGCAAAAAAAGCTCTCACTTGGGTCATAAAACACACCGATTACCCAATTGATCCAAATCTTAGCGAAATAAATTCATTTGCATACCAGTTTGGTTTTGACGGGAGACTCGCCTGGAACCCGGCTGCATCTCTCGCTGATGGTGTTCTTTTTTCAACTGAATGTGCTCCACAAGGCCGCCTCATGTTTCAGTTGGTGCGATATTCGAGATATCGCGATACATGTTTGGATGTAATACACTGCTGAAAACTCTTCGGCAGCCCACGACCGGTTTCGCACTTCTTGGGGCTCATCAGACAGGCACCCACCTGATGAGCCCCAAGAAGGGCGACACCGGTCGTGGGCTGTCGAAGAGTTTTCAGCAACCTTATGAGAAGTTCATCACGTCTAATCGAAATCTTGTTTCCTGGTCTACTGTCAGGAGTAAAAATCATGCAGTGTCTTAACCACGTGTAGCATGCATTAAACCCATAGACCCAGCCGCCCCTTGACTCTATTTCCTTCAGCCAAGGGAGACCTATATCCAGTGACTGAGTTGGGTCGATTCGCACGCAGTAAATCTATAGAATTCTGTCTATTGTTCTCACCTACTGACACATCTGGTCTTATTCATTACTGATCTACAACCCGTGATGAATTAGTGCTATCAGTGGAGTTATTAGTATTAACGATGTCGTGAAATATAAGTAGCTCGAGTGCGCTAGCTGGTTGTTGGTCTGTTCACCGAGCTTGGCAGCTGGATTGCAAACGTTCTATCACCGATCGAGGTGACATCGTCGGTGAGGGGTTGAGTGGGTATACCACTCATTCATTCAAAGTATCACGCCTCAGGCCAATCCATGCATTTTGCCTTAGGCAACAGAAGTGATCAAGTGAGATCATGGTCGACCGTTTCTTAGCTGCCATGGCGAAAGTGCAAAAGTAATGGATAACGAAACCTGTTTGAATGTGCCATCCCTACCATAGATTCGTTTATGTTGTTTCGAATGGAAGTGCCTGAGACATTCAAAGCGCTGTGCGTGACGAAGTTTTTTGACTGATTAACCAACCAAACAATGCTGTCACATGATAGGTACTGTACCCAGTTTAATGCGGACATTTTTGCGGTTGGTTCAAATCTGGCCCGGGCGAAGTGCACTTGATAAGAGATACTAAAATATTTGCGGAACAAAAAACTGCTATTACCAACATCCTACCGGAACCATTAGTTCTAGGCAAAGCAACTAATGGAATATTTGTGTCGGTAACTAAAATCCACAGCATTACCCTCATCTAATCTGAATACTGGGAAACAGATGCGACCGAAATAAGTGTGATATGATCACGTGGGAGCTTCATTACCCGTAAATCAGCGAGTCTCAATGTTCGACCTGCTAACATTAATCAAGACTCGTGCTAGCGACCCAGTTGCTAGGTTGGAACACTCGTCACCGGAGGTGTGAACACTCGTTGGGAATGCACACACGGACCCAACGTATGGTTGCTGGGCTTCGGCTGACACCCATAGCAGAAACGAAAAGGTTCGATATTAAAATTCGCGCGTCTGTTTTTGCATTTTTGTCTATGCCGCAATTTATGGTCATTTTTGACTTCCACGATGAGGGACTGCCCAATGTCAACTTGTTTCCTCCAGTCCGATGGCTAACATCCCATACTTGTTCATACACTAATAGGGGTAACGTGGGCAAACTGGTGACCAATCCCTATCAGCCGAACTGGTAAATATTGTGTCGTGACAACCATAAGCGCGTGCGCGCACTCCGCACAAACCTCGATGTCGGTTCACACTCGTAAGATTTACGTCTCTGAGAATGGCGTGAAGATCGGTTCAAGTCAGCGATACTGGGACGATTTATGAGGATGGCTGGGACAGTGAAATGTCACACATACACAGCTAGATGCATAGACGCAGACACATCTTTGGATGATAGAAGGGACAAATTGCTAGGCACGTGTACCCTGTGTGACATGACAATCTCTGCGTAGATAGTTGGAAATTCGATCGATTAGGAGAAGGAACAAACGTAGGTTATTGCGTCAGTGTAGATGGACAGGAGATGGCAATTATGCGAGGATCCACAAAGCAAGCGAAGTCTTGTGCACTGACACCAAGTGAACTTCTTAGTGTAAACAACGTTGGGAAGTTAAGGCTAACCTGATGATATCAGGACAGTTTTCCAAAGTGTAATACAAACTGTTTATTAGGATAGTTGGCGAACCAACGGCTTTCCGAACTAGTGTAAGCTTCCATTGGAAAGAAGCTTCCCATAAGCGGTTCGTCCAATTGCTACCAATCCGAATGAATATGGATATAAAGGTTTTGTTTATTCAATAAAAAGTGGTTAATACGATAGGTGAACGACAATCGCCTGCGGTTCCAAGTTTGCCTGATGGCTTTCTTCCGCTCTACTTATCAAGGAATACAGTTCATGCCAAGGAACAACGAATGACCGATCTTTTCATCCAACTGGTCACTGCACGTCATTTTAGCAAGTTATCAGGGCCACTGCGTACAGCATGTCCTACAATGTTGCCGAGCTGATTTCATTGTGGATACAAATTCATGGAGACTTCAAGTGTTTCTTTGTTAGCAAATTTATATAATGCATATTCTCAGAGGATCACTGGATGAGACCAGTTTACATGAGATTAGTATCGACTTTCACGAGGTAGGATTTGGCTCTCCCCAGGAAATGTCAACAGCGGGACTCGAAGGACTTTGAGACGAGATATTATATGTCCACGCTGAAGTAGAACATCAGTGGACGATTTATGATGTACCGGACATGTTCAAACTAACTTAAGGTCCGAGGGCAAGTTGGTGTCTAACGTGGTTTATTTATTTCTCACTCTGCTTTCCACCGTTTCACAGGTCATCCTAACAGACGGTGTGCTCCCAAAGAAAGAACGAATACGAAGGATGGCATACTTCAGTTTGACGATTCGAACCATACCGGGGCTTCACTTTGATACAAACTCCAAGTTCTATGATCATCCATCACCTTGTTTTTTGCATTTACACAAGTCCTTAGTATGAACTCAACACTTTGGCCTCTTTATAACATCCATTCCTTTGGAAGGAGCAGAGTTTGTCAGGAATTTTGGTCAGTTTTTGCACACTAAAGTAGTCAGGCAAGTCATCAGGCTGTTGAGAGTGCCACTGAATAGATGCAGTAAAATTTGCTCAGTGACTGTATGAGAGGTTTGCACTACTATGAGGTATTTATTCGGACTACCAGAACAGAAGAAAACGGATCAGCTGATATGGTCATGGCCGAGTCTGTCTGACTGGATTGTTCCTTAACTTTAAAAGAGTGCTTAGAACTCAAGGATGCTCCACTTTTCTGTTGGGCCTTACTTTCACACATCAAACAGTGAGTTTTTTATCCAATGTACTTGGAACAGAACCAAACCACACAGCCTTTCTTTCTTTACAAAATGGTATAACGGTTTCTTCAAAGCTTGCATTACGAAATGCCGGGCAACAAGAAACAGGAATGGAATTTAGTGGCAAAATATTGGAATCGGGACCTAAATTGACGATGAATCACAAATCACATGGCTGAGCACATTTAGTAGGATGTTCATTTATGAATAACTTCATATAGTTTTAAGTCAGTCAGTCAGCCCTTAGCGAAGCGTCAGATTAAAACGCTTCCTCAGGAGGCAGTGATTGTAGTCAGGCGACGATTTTTTTCAAATTCCCCTATATGTCTGCCAGGAAGTTAGCCCATAGTGTACACAGCATTAGAAAACTTACCTAAGTCACCTTATATCTCATTACGAAGCTCAGATTACCCCCCCTCCCTTGTGATTCCTTTCTTCGCTCTTCCGGTAGATTTACGTTTTCGGCTTTCTAGCGTGAATCACTCTGTCCTTGTGAAGAATTACTGGTGCTTTTACTGCCTCAACAAACCAAACTGAATCGATGTTTCCATCACCATGGAATAGATCAGAGCTATCTAAAATAACAGACACTGTCGCTGATTGACAAACCTCGTTAATCCCTCACAAGCCCAAAATAGGCTGGTTCGGACGCCCGGTCTCTTTGGATTCATTATGTTGCTAATTAGCCTACTAATTTCTGGATTAAAAGTCTCCTGGCCATTTTCTAACGGGGTATATAATGTACGGACTAAAAAATCGATCAGTGTGTAGGCTCCATAGTGCTTAGAGCACTGATCAGCGTAAGTAGCAATAGGGGTGCCGGATGCACAAGATAGCAATCTTTGCTCGACTTCAATTTCAGTAGGCCCTTCTGAAGCATTCATGTTCTTACTGCTCACTACTGGCAGAAAAACTGGTAGTGGTGGTGGAAGTGGGGGGGGGGCGGGGTTGGCAGACCCATGCCAAATGTTCATGGATTTGATCCATAGTGCTCAAACTGTTTCAAAGCTGCTTACGTGTTACATCAGCTTCTGGCGTCAAATAACTTCTTTACCCCTTCCAGTGGTGATTACTATACTATGCTCGTTGATACCTTTTTTGTCCTTCCTCAGGCCCATTCCCTCCACAGCCGCATAGGCGGAGAACAGAATACACCAACATTTCTGTGAATAACTTCAGCTGAGCAACTAAAGTGACAGTTTGGATAGCCATTAAGGGTCTGACACCCTGCCTCCTTTCAAAGATATCAAGTGGTCTCGTTCAACGGAAATTCTTCAAGAAAGTAAATCGATTTCCCTACAAAATTCACATTCCCCTACTTTATTGGGTCTTCCTGGTAATATATTCTACCACAACTAACTAAACAACATCGTCCGTATGTTCCAGCCACGTTGTTTTATTCGTAATTGTATTCAAACGAGGTCACTAATAAACGAAACTCCACTACTCAGCTCAGCTTTCAATTGCGACTGTGGTAAAAAAAGGTTTCGGTGATTTTTAAAAAAACCATGCTCGTATGCACACCTGAACTAAGAGTACTGCTAACCCGGCCAAAAACAACTGATTGTTACTGATCTAATCGGCCGTCTGTAGAGCAGCCGTCCAGTAAACAATTGCTCGTCCCTCCCTCTCTCTGACATGACTTTTTGTTCGCACCATGTGCATCTGAACTTTCCACTTTCAAGAGTTGTATTCACTAACCGTTCCCCTACTTATACAACAGTCCCACTGGATTTTGATGGAAGCTATCAAGTTGTCTGAAACTTGCATTTTGCTCATATCGTCCCCAACTGAGAAACCTCTGACTCAATTAACCTTCATCCGCCTCAGTGATCTTCATCCGATTGGCCGGTGGAACAAGCAACCTGTCTTTTACCGAAAGTTCTCGAACAAGTATACAGGTGTGGCACGTGTTCTTCCGTGAAGTAACCAAATGTTTAAACCTGGACGGATAAATCTCACTTCATAGCAAAAACTCATCGGAATCCGGATTGTTTCATTCAAGTTGTTCTCCTTTCTTAGGGCACCCCTTTGCAATCAAGATTAAGTACAAGTCTATGCGTAGTTTATGGTAATATATCGTCTAAACCACGGTAACTAGTGTGCAACAGACGACATTAACTCGAGGGATAATCAGTTTTGACAGATGAGCCCTCATGATGTTTACCCACTGATCAACATGACGAGCCCAAATCTTGGATAAACTGTTCGTAGCCAAATGGTCCGAGTTTAATTTGATTGTCTTATGTCTACTTCAGCCGTGGACAAAAGTTAGGAGACCCAGTTCTCCATGGCAACTCTTGCCATAGCATGCAGTTCACCAAAACCGGAGCCGGTTTCATTCCGACTCATTTATGGATATGCTGTATGCACGAAAGTCACACGGGCCGTGGCCATCCTGAAGCGACTGAATGATAGAGCCGGTTGCTAGAACTAGAAAACCCATCTGTGAATGAGACTATCCTATGCAGGACTTTGGGAGTCGCACTTCGAGCCATCTCATAGACATCCACCACTATCAACACTCACGGCAATACACCAGTAATACAGACTTGTGATTAACTGCCACAACTCGAATTTCGTAGCCTGTAGCATCTAGACAGAGATGCTGCAAGCTCAACAACTGTACTTGGACGCTGTTTTCGAGTTTCACAGATGCAACAGGTGTCAGGTGACCAAGCATCTTGAGTACACAGGAGAGCAATTTGTCGGCTGGGTTGTAATAAAAACAGGAGAATGGGGTTGTACCGGGATATTAGTAGCTCGGGTGGGTGACCCACTCATCATTCACTGATAATATCACCTTGATTGGTGACGAAACGGTTACAAGCCAATTTCCAAGTCCGGCAAATATCAACGGCCATCTGATAGCCACCAAAGAGCAGGGTCTGAATATCGGACGCGGAGAGGTTAATATTGGCGTGCACTGTATCAGTTCCATAGGTGCCTGATTGAGATGCCTACAGCTGGGATCTACATAAGAGTGACTGTCAAATGGGACGAGACCAGATTTAAGAGATAACAAGGAAAAAATATGACAGACGTCAATAGTTACATGTGTTCACTTATCCGCCCTACATCGAATAAGCCGACCATACTGATGTCACCACGCGAAAGCCAATGTGTCAGAAGGTACTTTATCTGTGAAGTTCATGGTTGTAGGTAGGCCGAGATACTGCCAGGTTCCCAAACCTGGATAAGAGGGAAATTAGGGTCCTTAACTGGAGCTTTCAGCTCAGAATCCTTATCACAAGGTAAGGGTGTTCGGCTTAAGACTACCTGAGTAGCCCAAATTTTAAGGAACAAATTGCCACATTTGTTTCAACTCTCAACCTGGAGGGCCAGAAGACTTTCTGTCAGACCTCTACGCAGTATCAGCCTGGTATGCGAGACTCTGGATGCCGCACGAGCATCCCCCAGCACAGCTCACTGGGTTACCCAGGTACGCAGACCGTCGCATCACAAAAAGTTCCAGTCTAATCGCAACGAACATCTCATAGGATGTCAAGGTTAGGGATTTCTGCAATAAAAAAGTACAACTCTACAAAGGTAGCAAGTAAATGGGTGCTCAGGAGGTGAGCAAACATGGAAAAAGGCTTCAGTGCATGAATCGGCTATCCGCAGGAAGAACCAAGGTTGCTGATTAGTGCTATTAGTGGTTTACATGAACTCCTTCGCTATTAGAAGGATATGCACTGCATGGGTGGGTGGTCGCTGTCTGAACTGATCTCTTTTCTAGTAGCCCTCCCCCTCCATATATTAGACGAAAAATACCTTCTGGTGACAGTTTTCTTTGGGAGAGCGGCCTCGATGGGAGAACTTACAAGAAAGTGACCATCCATGTATGCGGAAAGAATACGGTCGTGTGGAATTTTGGAAACGGTGGTTGAAGCCAACTTCCTCAGTTGCGTAACTTTACTTAATGGACATCTTTTTTGGCTTCCACAAAACTTTTCGGGACGGAACTCTTGGAATTTTCGTAAAGTACACATCTAGAGGTAAGTTGAAATGTACTGATTAAAGGAACCAATATGCACTGATGATATCAGTGATAAATGTAATCTACCTATAACTTCCAAAATTCGTCTACATTCAAGCATTGGGCATTTGGGAAAATTTTTACCATACTTGTGTCATGCAACAACCTTCTCTTCTATGCATGTTGCTGTACGACCTACTTTGCGGCGTCATTTGTCGGGCTGCTAAACTATCATTTTCCATACATCCCCGCAAACATGGATTTTTAGCATCACAATGTCATTTGCAAGATACAGATAGAAAGCAACTGAACGTCACCGGAACGCATAAACTTTAGTCGCACTCATTCAGCCCAAATACTACTGTTTAACCACCGTAGTGCTGTTACTTCCCGTCAGCGCTGTTTACCACATTGTGAACGATGTGGCTCACCATGAAGCTGAATGGAGAGTCAATTCGAATGACTGCTACCGCGAAATGACCTAGAAAAGGACGAAGGAAGAAAAGATTCCAAATAAGGCAAACGTTCTGAAAGTTGTGTCGAAAATCTAACTTCAAAGCTGAGGAGTACTGTTAATTCCTAAAGCCTTTCAGAAAGACCACGCAAAAACAGATAAAGTTTGATTCGACACTGAAAATCCCCCCACCATCATCACCGCCATCCTCATCACCGTAGACAGTAAGATGAGCTGGGACACCAGTTCATTACTGGTTCATTTCATTACAACCAACACTTTGCAAATAGGCCTAAGGTTGGGAAAAGAGAATTAAACAGATCGCAGTGACTCTGAGGTGATCTGAACAGAGAATAGTATCATCCGCCTATTCAAGATCGGCAAGGTTCTCATCAGCAGTGATTCGGACACGGAGATGTTGAAAACCTTTCCGTGTTCACTCGTCATTTGATCGATGACAAGTTCAACAAGAGCTGAGGGGCTGTACCTCCTTGATGGACACCGATTTTTGTGTAGAAACCTTGGGAGAGATCCCAGCACCCTCCCAAACACTTGCTCAATGTGAATACAAGGAGCGAATTATATATCGGGATGTCTGTGAAATCCCCTATTGATCAAGTATGGTTGGAAGAAGTGACCAGTCGTTAAAAACACCACGAACGTGTCGCATACTCAAACTGTTAGAAAAGTTGACACCGTGGAAACGTGGCCAGTTCAGATTCTGCAGGGGAGAAATCTGCTATTTTGCCCATTGGTCTATGTTCCGCCTGCCGCTGTAGGAGCGGCAGGTAGTAACGCTAGATTCTTGCGCTAGATTGTCTGCCATGTTGAATTTCGCTGACAGCACTCATGGACTGTGCCATGTAAAATATAATTAATTTCCCGGAAATACGTTCATGTCCCCGTTTAGATTTTCGATGCTAACCATGAAAACAAAAACTAAAGTTGAATCTGTTGTAAAGAGTCACTAGTGAAGAGTTTCGCATATATGTGTGATGATTTCCTCTTGTTAAACTCCTGCAAAATCAGCTAGCTTCTTGTTGTCTTATCCCTTTTTTTGTTCTACACCGCAATTCCGCGGTTTCCAACCGACTGGTGTTCCCTACAGACACGTCAGCAACATCTATGTTCGTTTGAAACGTGCGCAGACGAGCGCGATTTACGATTGCATATGCTGGACTAACAATTTATGATACATCCAATCGGGATGTGAAAGGTGGACAAAGTGGTGTTGTTGCCCGATTCGGCCGACTGTCAACAATGCGACTTCTGTCCGTCCTTGGCTGAATACTCCGTGTTCGACTGTGCGTGGTTTATCCCCGTTCCTCTTCCGATGTCTGTCTTTGTAAGGTATAGCTGTGCAAACTACGTTCAGCTGAATTCCCGTGCGAACTGAAAAGTTTACAAATGGTGCTTAGACATTGCAGTAGAGTTCAAGTCATGTCAAGATGAACATTGAATATCTACAGTTTCTCCTACCTCACAAATTCATTTTTAAACATTTTCCATCCGGATCTCCCAAGAGCGGTCATGCTGCTCGGTTATACCGGTGCCGGTACTTGAAACTTCCTTAGTGTGAAACGTCTACATAGTTGAAACCTACGACTGACCTAACTTATAAAAGTCTGAGAATTTTTTACACGCGAACCTGTCATTTGTTTTTCATTCTGCAGACAGATCACAGTCAGTCGTTCAGCCCTGGTCACAACAATGGATTGTAAAATTGTTTATGATTGATTCATTAAAAGTCTTACACAGCATGACTTACCAGCCGCCAACTGAAATTCTCACTTTACTGGATATCGTAATTTACCCACTTGATCTCTGTTTTAGAAGATTCAAACGACCTCCTTTCGTTCTTCCAGATAGCAGAAACTAGCTGAAATGGAGTTTGCATCCTAACATACACACACACACTTCGAAATAACACTTGTGGGCTTTAAAAAAAGCAAGCCGTGTCTTGCACAACCCATAGAGTAAGTGGCTAGCTAAGAACGTATACGTAAAAGTGTACTTGGGAGGTGGGGAGTTTTGTGAAACCGAATGAACTTTGTATCTAGCAGTGTCGGCTGAGACAGATTAGGTGACCAAAATACTACTCTTACGGCCTATCTATGAATACTGGTGCAGCTTTTGGGACAACACGCACTTATGAAATTCTATTGTTTCTTTTATGTGGCAGCAGACTTTGCAAAATTTGCGATAAACCGTCAAAAGAGGGACGTCTAGCTACAATCGTGCAGTGTAATGGGGGGTTTTCAGTCTAGTCAGTGAGCTGTGATCCACAGCTACACGACTTTCAGCTTCTGCAGTTTCCCCTGCTGATGACAGTGAGAGTTTGAAGGAGAAAGGAAGGTAGGGTCTCTAAGCTTTCGTCAGGGGATGCTGGAATGGCATTCATTTTCTGACGGGTTTTTGAGCCCAGTTCACCAAAGACTACATTACTGTTGGTCAAAGAAGCGGCTTCGTCGAAGTACAACCAATCCGTAGACCGAACTGTGTCACTGAAAGATGAAATTAATCGGAGATCTACCAACGATTGTCTTGATTTTTCGTTTCCAAGTAATGAAAACTCCAAACACATACTAAACAACCTTAGTTTCACTGGGCACAAGAAATTCTCCGAAATTTGCTTCTTCTCCCGGAAGGGAGTCAGGGTTTGAAGAAAGCGGTAAAAAAAATAGCCGCTCGGTTGTTCCCTTTCGACGTGGGTGGTGAGTAAAATAGCGCCAGTCCAACCATCCGTTCCCACCCAGTGTGTATGAAAATGTCAAACGTGGGTAAGTTTGCATTTGTATCCAGTGGGACCAGAATAATGGCACTCAGTTCAGAAAGACCGCCGACACCATTATCCGTTTCGGGTGATTTTTTCTCTACACAGCACGTGAAAAACCAAGCTTGATCTACACACCCGTTGACCAATAGCTCACCAGTCCATTGTGGTAGAGCGACCAGTTCCAAAAACTTTAGAAAACGGCGGTGTAGGGCATCTAATCGACTGTGAACCAATACCTCGTTTTCCTTGACTTTCGCTTGCGTTGTCCTTGTGGTGGATCATCACGTTAGGTTCTTAAATACGATCACCTCCTGTTGCTAATGCTGCCGCCGCAGCCGCCGCCAGAAACCGTATCTGAGGCCTGCCTCAGTTTTGCTTTATTTTTTGGTTCATTTCATCCTAAACTGAACACATAGGTGGTAGATTGGCGATTCACAGTCGCTCAGATTAGTGCTAACAAGGTCCCTGGAAATTGGATAATTGTATTGGTTACAAAAATCCCTGAGTTTAGCTGATTTCCTTTGAAAGTGCAAAAAATTATCCCAACATGCTTGGTTGCTATATCCAGCTGATATGACGTTCTACAGTCTCCCATTTAGTTCGATGTCAGTTTATTGTAAAAGGGTGTAGACAGTTAATAATAATGCCCCCTAGTCCTACACACGTTTCCATTATAAAACAGCATTCAGCTGCAACTCACTCAAAAAAGAAACCACAGTTCTGTTACCATGCGCGACGTATTGTTCGCCACGAATTCTATCTGGCCAAGTCAATGCACACAACTGTCGCCGGCTGTTTGACTGATGACATCATCCATTCCTGGTAGGGTATATTAGTTGATAATCAGAATACCAAAAAAAACAATAAAACTATTTCTCAGTCTATTTAGATGCTGGCCGATAAGCTCATTCTGCACAGTTTAGCAACCAGTTGCTCTTGGTTCGTAATCTGATATATCAGTATCAGTGTGCGTATGGGGGTGTGACTTTGACGTTGAGCTTAATTATCTTGTGATGGGTAGCGAACTCAAACAGAAAGAAGGAGATGCGTTATCAACATCTGCTCAAATATATGAGATAGCTGGGGACTGAGGCAGGTTCCGGAACAGGTTATTACGCGTGGGCACGCGACAGACAACCTAAGCTCAAACGACCTAGTGATTTACGACTCCAGGTCAGGCGCCCGCTAGCAAGATCGTTTCAGCAAACAGGATTGAAACAGGCTGTCTGACTTGCTAGTGTTTTTTTCGTAACACAAATGCTGGGTAAATTTTGGTTGATGTATTAGGTCTTTGACCTGATGGGATAGTTTATTGAAAACTTGATCTCTATTTGTACCATAGGGAAAGTCCTAAAAATATGATACCTCCAAACTCAGGGTATTATTTTGCGAAGCAAGTTGTCTTGTCAGGTAGGACACTTTTTTAAACAGCTGTCACTTGCGGACTAGCGTTGGAATGTGGCCCAATGTTCCTCTCTAAAAGGGTCCACATCCATCACTTGGTCAGCTGAAATTTTGCAACCGAAAGAAGTGAGTTGTTAGGTTTGTTTGTACAGTGTCCATACATGGCAAGAAACGTTTAGACAACCAAGCTCGAATGAATAACCATAGAGATTTATTGACTGAGTGCAGAGCAGAGGCATCCCCTTGGAGGGGAGAGACTTGAATTTGATTTCTGACTAGCCTTATAAAGTTCGACGAAGCGTGGAAGACTCTTGATTGTTAAGTATGAAAGAGTCGGCCGCCCTTATTCTGAAACAATACTCTGCTCCAATACAGGAGCTTAGAAGAATGGAAGCTTGTCCAGTCGTTATGCTATACTTCAGCTTTTGAACCCTGAAAGGTCCAATAGAACTTTGGAGAAGTTGCCGTAAAGCATAAGTCAAACAGACGCGAGTACCCAGTAGCTTTTGGACAGGTGATGAGCAAATTGGGATTTTCAAGATCTGCGGAGATCTCTTGACATCATCTAATTGGACCCACTGATTGTCTGTGAACAAATCCCGACCTAAAGCCGTCACCTTGTCGTGGTGGTTGGGCTTTATTGCTACAATGCTCCTGCAGCCAAAACTGGCTGAGACTCCGTTCCTAAAGATGTAACCTTACAAGGAAGGTAAGCGGGGAGCAGTCAGACGAAGATCAGGGAGCCCTCTAAGTGCAAGAAATCGTATTTCGAGGCGGTTTGCAAGTAAAGCCG
>SJOL01007707.1:122868-145964 GCA_004794785.1 Opisthorchis felineus
CCGTATAGGTGCTTTGGAATCATCAGTAGTGCACCTCTCACGAAACCCCAGGGAATCTCGGACCCGCGACCGTCCGGCTATTAGTTTGAACACTTCACAGTTCGGCCATTAGCGGCTGAGCAGCCGTGTGATTAACTCGCACTTTCTCAAATTTAACTGATTACATCATGAGTTGTTACTTTTTCCTCTGAGGATTTGTTGCTCTACAATTTCTACAATGTCTATCCTCTAGTTGTTGTCGTTGTAAATTCAGGTTGATAATCCTTCGTTCACTTTGGATACGGGACCTCTGAGTATTTCAACTTCGATGTGAAACTGTTTGCTTAAAAAACCTGGACTTGTGCATTTTACGCTCTAACCAATCAGAGGCATGCAAGCTTTGTCGGCCATAAAGTAAACTGGAATTAACTGGCCCTTCCGGTCAACAAAATAGGATCCACCGAAGAATTGCTACAGTACGCCGGAATGTGGTAACAGAAATATGAGCATGGGAGAAAACAAGCAGAATGTGTGAGTAAAGTTGAGGACCAGATGAACCATAGATGAGTTCGGGATAATCCGATAGCACGTCTCAACCTAGGATTTTGTTAATTCGGTCTCTTTTCCTAGACAAATTGACTTTCAAGGTCGACTGTCATTCAGAAAGATATCTCGTAAAAACTGGCTGGAAAAATTGTGGCGAACAAGGATGTAACATTTTTAAGAAAAGTGTTGACTTTCTTCTCTACGATGACGTGCAGTATTTCCGGCGCTATTCAGTTCCTTATCAACGACCGAAGTCCCTGAACATTTCTGTGCAATGACTATTGGTGAAATGAATTATAGGAATTTGAGTCTAGTGCCGGGGTTTTACCTCTCAGCTTGTACAAAAGAAGTTTGTTGGTAAAGTCTGCCATGTCAAAACAGACCACTTCGTCAACTTGTCTTTCTTAATCAGGTTTTCTTAGCGACACATATAACCCCCTTGGCGAAAGTCGGGGGGATTTTCTGCGCCCAGGACAAGGTTAGACCGAGAAAAAGCCATATGGACTGGGGATTGTTTAGTGTAATCCCACAAAGAGCGAGGGCCACCGAGTGATGGGCTTTTTTGCTCCTCTTGGGTGGGATTCACTTTACGAGAAGTGAACAGGCTTGAACATCGATGTACAAGGTTAAAGGAAATTGCACAATCATACAGTGAGAGAACACAGAAGGGCTTCTCTCAGTAAAATATATTCCAGCCTTCGCTGAGTTTTTCTCTATTTGTAAAAGCATGGTGTAACTCACAGAATATCTAAGATTCCACAGGAGTGTCCGTTAGCTGTTCATTTCAAACTGCTCTAGCTACTCAGTGAACGAAACAGCATCTGCCAGTGTCATTTGAGGCTTATTGCTTGTTTTGGTCTCTTTTTTAAAGCGCGCTCGACGAATTCCCGGTACAGGCAAGACCCTAAAATATAAAAGTTGATTTCGACTAGTGACAATCATCTGCATTTTCCTATATGATCACAACTAAAACAACCAAAAATAGTAATCACGGAAACCGGCTTCTGTCTCAAGCTGAGGCAGTTTCAGGTTCTCGGTGCCGGTATTTCTCAATACAGGCTTACCACTATGGGAACTGTGTCATAAGTTGGGTTTAGGCGTACAATGGCACAAAAGAGAAATATTTGAAATCTACCTGGAATGATTAGTTGGAGGATCGCTTACCTTTATTTTGCCTTTGAATAAGGTTATCTCAGGATAGCAAAAGTTAGCTGACTATGGGTTATCTGGAATGGAGTGGTAAGGAAGTCAGTATCTAACGATGAATTAGAATAGTTACAGCGCTGAACAGT
Source organism: Opisthorchis felineus (assembly GCA_004794785.1). Lineage (NCBI taxonomy): Eukaryota > Metazoa > Platyhelminthes > Trematoda > Opisthorchiida > Opisthorchiidae > Opisthorchis > Opisthorchis felineus. The sequence continues at coordinate 124,686 of SJOL01007707.1, forward strand.
GCTCAACTAGGTAAAGCGTTTGGGAGAGGTACTAGGCATACTTAACTATGGTCTATCGGAGCAAGCATATTCTCATTCGAATCGCTCGCTAATGAAAGCTTTGTGAGAGACAGACTATGGCATGACTGTACGAAACTAAAGTGGCTACAATCAGACGGGCTGCTGTACGATCCTAGTGCCATCCGATTAGAGCTCGAATGATTCTCTTTGCACGTGGTGGGAAACCCCACAGAATGTGGCACGCGACTGGACAAATAAAGAGCATACTTTCAAGCTAAAGTCTGTCTGTCGTGTGATAGATTTGTAATACTTGTAACGGGCTACTACTGTTGATGGCCTCTCACTCCGTGAAGTACTTCAGTGTGGTTTGAAGTTGAAAACATCCTGTTATGGTTGTTTTCCCTGAATAATGTGGAACTCTCCGCAATTAGTTCCTAGATTTTCCTTTATTTTTTCCATTTACTAGAGTTTTTCTCATTTTGGTGTTGCAGTTAAAAAGCGGTATTTGCTGCTAATGCATATGTCAGATGGTTTTCTTTCCCCAAGACACCAAAACATGCAATTTCTGTGTGGATATTTTACAACAACCATCTCTAATAGGAGTGCTAATACCCTGATCTAGGAGCCGAAAACTTGAACTGAGGAGGAACTCGCTCAAGGTGTCGTTCCTTGCAACGTAAACGTAAGCTCAATTTTAAGTAGTATGGAGCCACCTAAGCCAAGTTTCGAGTGCTTTGGCAGCCACTCGTCTATAATTAGAAACCACCTGTTGAAAGGTATGAACGTATCTTGCCATGGCTTCCTCTATAGCATAGAGCTCAGGGCCTTTTTCTGGAGTAAAAACGATCAAGGTGGACCAAATTTGTAGGCTCTCTGCGGAGTTGGGAGCAACCTCGAAAAACTGGCACCCGTATTGTTTGCCGTCCATTCTCCTGGCTGGCCACCTCGCTCCGAGGTTTTTGTTTCGTGAAGATTAGTGTGGTTAGCGAAATACACTCATTTGCAAACAAATTTGGTTTTGCGAGACTCACCTGGAACCCAGCTGAATCTCTCGTTGGTGATGTTTCCAGGCAACTGAATGTGCTGCACCAGGCCGCCTCATGTTTCAGATGGCACGATATTCGAGATATCGCAATACATGGAAACATCACAAACGAGAGATTCAGCTAGGTTCCAGGTGAGTCTCTCGCAAAACCAAATTTGTTTGCAAATGAGTGTACTTCGCTAATTTCGTGCAATTTGGTTTCAAGTAGAACATAAGGTTGACGGAAACTCGGAGACTGCGCCTACCTGATGAGTCCTAAGAAGGGTGAAACCGGTCGTGGACTGTTGAAGAATTTTCAGCAACCTTTGAATAGTGCATTACGTATATTACTGTAGTTAGTTTCCGGGTATTTGTGCCGATTTATCATGACCTATCCGCACATCGAAAAGCTAAGTCGAGTTATCACGTGAAAAACATGCAGACGGTCACTTCTGTTAGCATGCTAAGAATCGTTCACATGCGTCTTCGCTTGGCGTATCGGTCCGTTTTTCATTGTGTATGAAGACCTGGATGCCCTAAGCTGTTGTTGGTCAAGGAGAAAACGCGGGGATGGAACAGGATGATCGAAGAAGGAAAATCCTGTCAGCATTTGACAAATGCACTCACTTGCAGATTAATTTGATTTCAACGGAAGAGTCAGCCTAATCTCTCGTTTAGAGTATTCTTCACCTAAATGTGCTGCACAAAGTCTGCCTCGTGTATCATTTAGTACGATATTCGAGATATCGCTGTATATTTTTATGAAAGAAACAACTCATAATGTTGCTGAATCCTTATTGCAACATATCTGCTTCTTAACTGTAATGGCTACCTGTCGTAATATTTTTATGTGCACACTTTTTATCATTACCTGAGTATCTGCTCCATAATCACACATTATTTACTGAATCATTCTCAGGTGCGTCTTTCCCAAGCACTGACCAGTTCCCCTTAACAACCCTGTTGGTATCAGTCACTTTATCACAGTCCCTTCCCACTTGATAGTCGTTAAAAGCGATCATAATGTTATATTAACACATACATATTAATGCGATGATATAATGTTTTATTATCCCGATGAGATAATACAGTCAGTTAAGCATTTGGCCAAGTAGGATGCCTGAACTAAACCAGTATCAGTTGTATCCTGAAAAGATTAGCATAGCTGATGCTCTACACTTGAGACTGGTGTAAACTGACCACTACCAAAATATACATCTTATCTCCAGTTACTGAAAATCGTCAGTAGCATAGTTCATGTCAGACCTTCCTGTGTTGCGATAATTCCCTCAATAAGGCGCCTTTGGATAACGCACTTAGGCACACTTGATTTGCCGCAAGCTCACTATCGGCAACTAGGCCATAATTTTGGGATCCACGTTGTTACTGGAGTCAGATAACTAGTGTGGACTCTGGAAACATAAAACTCCCCCTAAAAGTGACTGCACCTCGACGTTGCTGGCATTTCTCACCTAATGGGTCATTTTCTTTAATTCGCGTTATGAACTTGTGGGCTGATCAGTTCAAAGTGCTAATGAGCTAAGCAATCGGTCAAAATGGTGGAGGTGGACCACCAAATGAGCACTAGTCACGCTTAAACTGATCCAACATACAACATCCCTTTCGAACAAAAACTATTCATCGGAGACAGTCTAATTGGTCCTAGTTTGGAAGGTGGATAGTCCCTCTTGGGAGGACTAATATATCTCAACACTGTGTAAAGAAGTCATACGGATTCCATGTGTTCATGGGAGGGGATTAACTTGGGGGTTGCTTACAGTAATCTACGGTTCTACGTTTTCTGTTAGCCAACTCGGACAACCGTTTGCAAAACGGCGTTTTTTCACCGTTCAGTTTCGGGTAACCCAACGTATCGGATCAATCTCTTTCTTGAAGCATTTGTGAGGGAGGCGTTTGTCGCAGTGGTACTTCGAACGCAGAGCCCACTAGGAAAAAGAGTAGACGCTTCGGTGGAGGAGTTCTTAAATCTACGAAAGTCATTGCAAATATTTGATGAGTCCGACTCCACCTGTCATGAAACTGTTTGCTACTCCTCTAAAGTAAAACGTAACTGTCTACTAAGAAGAGCCGGAAACGCTGGATTTATTTGTTGGTCGTATTGTTGCCGATTTGGGCACCTAGCTTGATGAAGCCGGAGCGATCCCTCCAACAGCTCGTAAAATGGTCACATTCACGGAAATCGTAAGTTTTTATTTGGTGAATGGTAATGTTGGCTTGCTGCCGGGCATATTGGGGAAATTTAACCGAGCTAATAGGATATCAAAGTTTCCAATTTTTTCAACTTTAAAGGCAATATCTGGTGCATCTGATTAAAATGCGTTTTCTCTCATGAATCATCACCCAGTAGTCGAGGATATTTTAGCCATTCCTGTAAATGACGTCTATTAAGGGCCTTCACTCCACACATCCACCGTCCGAACCCATGTGATTTGTGTGTGTTGTTTGTTTACCTGTTTATGGCATATCCACGAAAACCAGTTATATTTTCTAATTTACAAGACCAGTTTGATTCGCCGAACTCGTGCGTGAGCGTGATAACATGAAAGTTCTTCACTTGTTCAACATGGATTACTCTAAAGTCGGTTAACATTGCTCAGCTTACCAGCGGTAACCAAGTACCTGCGTACGCTTCGAGCTGATGCGACAGTGACAGAATTAGCACCAACAGCGGTTCAACAACAAAACCTTTCCATAGGCAGCAAGAGATTATGCGAGAAACTCAGTAATATATTTTTTGTAATATCCACGGGGAAAAGTCAAAACCCTAACCTAAAAAGGACTAAACTGCATTGGGACCAGTCAGATCTGGATCAATGGCTAAGGAGCAGCGGCTAGTCTTTCACTACTGTGCCCTGAGAACAATGGAACCAGTGGCTAACAGCATGTTCGTAACCCCAGCCCGACAGTAGCTGATTATATGAAATCATGCAAACCTATATCATCGGATACGCTAACTGAATTTTATTCTACGCTCTCCTGAACTTTTCGAATTCATCCAGCGGCCTACAGGTGTTTCTGATGGTTACCCAGAGACCATCCTGGTAGACTCTGTCCATCTGTACACTTAAAACAAACTAATTTACGGACTTTCGTGCTTTCCGATCTACCAAAGAGTTCTGAGCTGAAATATGTGGACGGCGGACGACTGTGAAACTTGGTGACGCTCATATAGACGTAATAAATTACTCATAAGGTTACTGAAAACTCTTCGACAGCCCACGCACGGTTCCGTCCATCTTGAGGCTCATCAGGTGGGCACATCTCCGAGTTTCCGTCAACCCTGTGTGGCGAAGCCCATTCAGTTGCTTGAGAACATCATAAACGAGAGATTCAGCTGGGTTCCATGTGAGTCCCCCGTCAAAACCAAATTGGTATGCAAATTAGTGTATGACTTGGTGAAACTCACTTTATTTGTAAGCCCCGAAACGGGTCCATTGATAATTCTGTCAACTTGTTAAACACAAACTAATCGATGTGAAGGGGTTATCCAATCTAGGTTCGAATAAGTCCCTGGTTTGTGATAGTCTTCAGTCAAATGTGCAATTCAAAGTGCAACTCCAAATACAATTTAACTGACGAAGTTCACGATATCGCAGCATTTTTCCTTCGTATCAATATTGAAGTTTGATATGTCTAACCCGTAGGACGGATTACATATGAAACCTGATTTTCTGGAACAAATTACCTTGGTCGATCAACCACCGTTCCTAATTAACCGCAGTTGAGTGACGCAAATAACTCACTTTTATCGTACGCCTTACCGCCTAAACTGCTCTTGTGCACTAACTGTGTATTCCATTTGTAACTGTATTTGACAGTCCACACTTTATCGAAAACAACTATTCGCAATAACATGGGAATGTTAAAAAACGTTTGCTTAATGATAAGTTATCATGTATTTCCAAATATCATGTTCATGTGGTCGGTAGAGTGATGAAAAGTTGTTTGGTAAAAAAAAAACAAGAATGGCATTCCTAAATTCCTCCTCAAAAGGGCAGTAACCTTCTAACTACTCTGAAGATCAGTGTTTGTTAGCTTGGACGAATGTATTCGTTTCCCTGCATTGATGAGTCTATTCGAAATTAGGGAACCCTCGTGACTTGTCAACACTACTCGCTAGAATGCGATGAATTACAAAAACAGTGAAGGTAAGGGATGAGGATATTGGTGCGGACAGTCAAAAATGAATGTTCATGCTTAACGAAATTTTTTAGGCTAGTGAACTACATTGTTTGGTATCGATAGTAGCATAGACTAAACAATGACGAAATTCGGTTTTTTGCCACCTTCCACTCGCGTACACACTCTAGAAACAGCATCGTGTCATGCTGGTGATCTAACGGAATACGATGTTGATAACACCGTTAAAGGGGACAAAGCTCGGATTAAGTCTGAATTTAAAGCTTTCAGCACTACTGGCAAAATATGAGTAATATATCCAAAAAAGAAACCCTAACATTGTCTCCAGTCCACAGTCACTTAATGCCCCGCTGAGGAAAATGCTTCTAGTAAATCGAAAATTTCCTACTGCAGTATATCCGCTAATAAGCAAAAGTATTCCCACGAAGCAGCAATTGGTTTCTTACTCGAAAACATCTGATCACAGCTACCCAGATGGTCGTTGGTTTGCTTGCTGAACCGGGCAGTCTGATTGCAAACGTTTCACTACCAATCGAGGTGGCATCATCAGTGCGTTGTTAGAGAGCAGAGTGAAGCATATTGGTGCGTCAGTGTTTGACACAACCTCTATTGGTGATGAACTGTTTGTAATCAGATTACTCAGCTCAGCGAACAGATCAACAACTATCTACACTGCCTGAGCTACCAACATTCAACTTAGCCGCAAGCTATCAGGATGTTAAAATATCCAATCTGCAACGGACTGAGATAAACTGTGAGGAACAAGTAAGGCTTTCTGCTAACAGAGTGACCCACTGTCATTGATCCAAGGAACTGAACTAATAAGGCTATTTCTCTGCAGTTGTTTGCCACCGGTTATCCATCCAGTTAGACGAGTAAAAACCACAGGGAACCGTTTTGAGCGGTGCTTGATCGAAGTGATTTATGCGTGTGAAATTACCCTTCTGTATGAGATAGTGCAGAGCGCTTTCATCACTTGGCTTTTGTAACCTCCAGATCTACCTAGCACAACACCGTGTGTTTTGGTGTCACCGTAGCAACAGTTGACGTCATTACTTGTAATACAGTCATTCAAAAGGGAACGTTCGCATGTGTGTGAGCTGAGTGGTACCGCGCAAGTTAGTTTGACCTGATGAAAGGTGTATTCTTCATCCGTATTCCCTAAAGCACGTGTTCGTGAAGGAGGCCCATAAGCGGCCGACTCTTTCCCAAACTTCTCAGAAAACGAATAGCAGAAAACCTGCTACTTGTATATCTGAGCTGTGTACGTCTTTGGCAAATTGCTTTACTTGGTGAAAATTGCACTCACTGTTTAACCCCAGTAAAGCGCCTGTGTTGTTCAGCAAATTATCCCCTTGGCGCACGAATTAATGTCAACAAAATATATGGTCAAGTCTTGAATGAGACTCACATTTGTGTTCTTCAGCTGAGTGCGAAGCAAAAGGACTATCTCGGGGTTTCATGCGACCGATATCCAAGGTATCGAAATATTCTGTTTTCGTAAGTAATGGCGCACAACCACTGACCCATCACTACGCTCCCTAACAACGCACTGATGGTGTCACCTCGATTGGTGATGAAACCTCTGCAATCAAATTGCCCAGCTCAGCGAACAAGCCAACGATTATGTAATAGCGCACATTGCGGAGGATGTACTAAGAGCGGCTTTCTGGAATTTAGATGTTAGAAGTCGTTAAATAGCAAGGTATGAACAGCTGTCGCGAATTTTCGGAGGAACTATCCGGATATATGACCAACCGGTCAAAAATCAGAGAGAAACTGTAACCCAAGGAATATTCCTTGCAACTCCTATCGAAATGCAATCCCGCCAGCAGGCAATGAAATAAGCAATTCCGAAGTCCATTACCCATTAGAAAGACTAACCCACATAGGCCATGGTCTAATTTAAAACTCAAGAAGTCTGTAAACAACAGTTCACTTAGAGTGAAAGTGTGCTGCCCAGGATAAGCGACACCATATACTGTACAAATTCAAATCAGCTACACTGTTCAGTTTTCGCCGCAATTCAGAGACGGCATGTTCAGGCACTAGGTCCCCCGAGAATTAAGAAATATGCGCCACCGATAATTCTTAATACGGGTACAACCGTTGCAGAATACTTTTTGGCTTTTCAGACAAAAAACCTTCCTTGTAGCATCAAATCCGCAATCGAAAACCGCTAACGGGTGAAATGGTCATCCTGCGATGTGTCTGTAGCTGAGTTATTGACTTAACATTAGAGTTTCTGTTATGTACTATTTTACTTCCCCCAGAAGTTCCATCGACTACCCCTCAAGTTTCTGTCGCTCCTCCTGCCACTGCGGTAATTATCCTTGAAGAATCGGTTCACACACCCTGATGTCCTTGCGATATTCAGGTTCGTAGGGAGAAGACAGGACCACTGTTATGTGCCCGAACTTCACCGTATCCGAATTTCATCCGGTTGAAATCGTCAAAATACTCTGATTTAAGAACAAATACTGGCAATCCAAAAACCGAATAAAATGAAGACACAGTACACGAACCAACAGTTCAACAAAAATACGAGATCAATATATACGCGTAACCAACCTTTTAGGGTGGAATAAAACAATTAATATTATTCAACGATTTAGATATTTATTTAAATTGATCTGAAGCTGTTAGCTCTTATCTAAGATCTCAGTGACCACCACAAACTGCCGTTTAATGACTGGAACCATATCATTCATACCTGTTCTAATCTGCATACCAAATTTATGAGTTCGTGCAAAGACGTCGCAGCTTCTTAAGTAACATCGTTTTTATCTACATCGCTCAGTTCCGGCATACATTTATGGGCAGACCCATGAGGAGTTGTCAGCGGATAACTTCTTACCTAGCCCCTGCATTTTCCCTCGCAACAAGCTGGACACAGCTCTCTAGTTAATTCACGCAATTTCATTTTTCTCATCTTCGTTTAAGTAAGAATGGCGAATTCGGCCTTTCATTCCTCCCATTTATACAGACTGGGCTAAAAAAGTTAGATACACTCATGCGGCGCTTCCACTCGCTTCTGCTACATCAATGGTAGTTGGGACGAGGTGATTCTCATCTGCTTGCGGTGTGAACGTCTTATAACTGAAAGAGGGCTACCTGGTTTAACTCGTGCTTCCAAACTTCGTTCGGGGTGGGGTTACTTGTGATTAGTGGTATAATTATTTCTAGCATTTTCATGATTCTCGTGGAAAACCTGATCGCTACCATACTGAGGACGCCTTCAAATAACAGTTAACTGACTTAGATGTGTGCAGTTAGGCCAGGTTTTGAAATTTACCTATTTTCTAGTTCATCATCTTCCTATGCGATACCGCTGTCTACGCAAATCGGGTTTAAAGTCGGCCACGTCAACAGTTTTATGACTTGCGCGCGTGCGCACATGCCTACTTACCAACAGACGCACATCGGTTTCAACAACGCTGGGATGCGCAGAGGGACGTGTGGTAGCATACCGGAATGCAAAAGCGCCCTTTTCACTAGTCTGCTGCCCTGTCAATCAATGTGGCGGTCCGCTGCTCGGATCGATTCATGACAGGGCCATAAAATCATCATCGCTAATTTCAGGGAATGCCAGATGGCAGACTGTCCGGTATTGGCGATTCAAACTGCTGTAACTTGTGAACGCATACTTTTCTCGCAACTACTTCAGATATGGTGATATTGGTGTAAGGTTTGGCATAGTTTTTTTTGGGGGGTGGGGTGGGGTGAGGTGGGGACGAATTGCCTCGTTTCTTTGTCTCCTTGCCATCCACTGTTTTGTGTCTGCGCACGTCTCACTACGAGCCAATGTTTCTGGGGGTTCTACTTTTTGTTATGATCAAATCGAATACCCGTGTAGGACAAATTCCCAATCTTACCTTCCACATAAAAATCCCTCGAGCATGGATTTCTGGCACTTTTAGCTGCATGAGACACTTTTCTTGATATAACGACTGATTGGACGTGAGTCATGTCAACTGTTCTCTACAGTGAGTGCTGGTAAAAAGGATGCACTGATGTAATGAGTGACACTCAATCAGCTTGTCCTCAAAACTTGACTTCATGCACTTTATTATTGGTCCATCGATTTGTATCCTGTTTTGCTTGCAGACTTCCCTCACTTGGTTGCTTTGTCTACCACCCTGTTCGGTTTTATGCACGTTCTAGTCAGTCTGCTGCAACAGCTGCTTTAACACGACTGCTTAGGACTAATTCACCGAGATTCTTCGGACAAGCCTGCTGAATGGTTTTATTGAACTCTTGATTCCCCTTATGTAAGTGCTTCGTTTCACATGACTGTTGTTATGGCGTATCTATATTTCGTTGCAGTGTTGCTGGGATCCCTGACTAAATAGTCCTCGGGCTCAAAAGCAGTTGGGCTATTTTGCTTGGACTTGTGGGACCAACCCAGGACAACGTCGAAAAAACTATTGCACATGCAACTGTCCAACGATCAAGTGTTATTACGCAACCTATAAAGTTGTCAGTAAATCAAGAAGGGTTAATAACCATTTACGAAAGCTTAGAATATGATTCATGATACGTTTCGACACAGTGCCTTACCAAAGTCTCAAAAATGATAGGTTCTGAGTAAACCCTCCTGGGTAGTCCATGGGATGGACCCAGCGCTCACCGTACAGAACAGTGGCTGCTCAGTTGCTCCCCGAAATGGATCGCGCTCTGTTGTCTAAAGGCCATAACTCTTATACCTGTCTTCCATTTCCAGCATATTCCAGCATAGTGAGATTGCTTTTGATACGATAATTTACAGACACGTTTCGGCTCCTTGCCTTTTATTAGCCAGCTTCAACTCGTTTGGCCTTTGGAGCTAATTTATATGTGGAGTCTTGAAGTAATACGCTTCGAACGCCACCCAAGTCGGCCATTTTGCTTCCGTTCAGCACATGTTAGCAGTGTATTCCATGTTTTCGGAAAACCGAAAGATAGTATTTTCCGTTTGTATCCACACTAGTACACATTCTCTTTTCACTTCCGACTGTCTACACAAACTTGTATCACGTCACTGTTCAATTACCACCTTGTTTGTCTTGAGTGCATATAGGTCCGTCATGTATGTGACACCAAAAAGTTGCCGCTAGCAGACAGGATATACAACCGATATCTGATACCCGAAAGTTTTTCGAAAAACTCTTCTTGAAATACGTTCATCTGTACCCCACTTTGTTTTTCACGGCAGACTCAACTGATTCCCAGCTGAATCTCTTGTTTATGATGGCCTTCTTTAACTGTATGTGCCGCACAAAGACCGTCTCGATATTCCAGATATCGCAGCATATTTTATTGAGGAGAGCTACTCATAGGTTTGCCGAAAATTTTTCGACAACCCACGACCTGTTTTGCCTTTCTTGGGGTTCATCAGGTGGGAGCGGTCCTTGGCTTCATTTATTCGATCAGTGTTTTCGTATCGCTCGTATACACTAAGGTTAAGAAGTGTCACCTCTGTACAGCCTAACATTCACTTGTAAACTGAGACTACATAACTGTGAGACTCAGGGAAATCTTTTTAATAAAGTGTGTTGTGCAAAGGCGAAGGTCAAGATATCAAAGCTTTTTTCCTTAATATAATATACTACTCACTGGATTGATGCAAACTCGTGGTTTGTCGTTGGGTTCCATCTTTCAATTAAAATTGATGGATATCGGTTCTTCAGTGATGGCATGTGAGCAAGCTGAACACCAATCCGAATGAAGACTGATGAATGATCACTTTCCCGTTCGTCACCTTGGTACTTTCATCTGCCGAACTTCGTACAATTGAAAGATGTTGAAAAGCCTTTCGTCATCCCATACTGGTCTACTTTTCGGTCAGCACGTTTAGATGGATACGATCGGGGTTTTAATCGCTTGCTGTGTTTTAGGTGGCCCTGATTGTGAAGATGGTGCAAAAGCACCTGTAAAACTCCATGATAAATTCAAAGAATCAACAATATAGGTGTCCACTACAAATTTAGGAGGAGCCAGTAAATCTCCGTAACGTGCGCTATGACACCGGAAGGGGGGTTCCATCTGTGGCCAGCGTTGGTTATCAGAGGCTTAGACAACTACTGCCTGGTAGTGGACCTTGATGTTTTAACTGGGCGCTCTCATTCACAACAGAGCCTTCAGACCTGATTCATTTAACCACGGATGTGAATACGTAAGTGTGCTGAGTATTATTCTGTGATCATAATTGCACAAGTTCAATTTAAACCTTATTCCCTTCCCAGTCAATGTCTCCTCCAATAACACAAAGACTCAGAGCTCACCGGACTTAGCGACATTTGTTCACGCATCATATGATGGGCATTCGTTGAAATGCATAGCGTCCTTCAAGTGATGGACAATAGAAGCTCAGCTGTCAGTAGTTCATTTATTTTATTTATCTGTATATAGAAGTATTATACGTTTTCTTGCGCTTCATGAAATTTGCGTTTGTGGGTCTGGAGTCTTTTATTGACATCGGAACCCTAAAATTTCTGCGAGCTCCATTCACGCACAATAAACAGCAGGTTATTAAACTACTGGTTTGGTGGAATGATTTCTAATAAAGCTCGCAAAAAAGTACGAATCATTTCGAAACTAGAGAATTCCACATTCAAAGGGTTCTATCGGTTGAATTACAGTCCGCGAAGTCGCTTTAGGGATGCCTGCTTTTCTACAATATTCCGATTACTACTGCATTCGTAAAGTTAAATGCCCGTATAACTTGAGAATTTATTTCCTGATCTTTAAGCCATAACTGCACATAAATATCCCGGTTATATTTTGCACTGGCAGAGCTGCCCTTTCGACCGTTGATGCTGTTGTCTGGTAGTCTTGTTCATGTTGTCCACATCTACCTATCAGCTGGAATATTCACACTTACCAGCCGGACGTGACTCTCGGTGTTTTCTAACTGGTTCATCATTCAACGTGATGAATGCTGGAGCATTTGGTCACTTAGTCATTTTAAGTGAATATTTTACAAACATTTATTTGCACGATACTACGCAAGTGTGGGGCTACCGTGAAGTTATCACAGGTCCACGAATAATCTTGACCGAAATCCTGAGAGACTTTTGATGCATTCCTAAAAGACCTCTTACGACGAAAAGTTTTTGAAGGTGGACTGTTGCACAAAACCAATAGTCTACGAATGAGGCGTGGAATGAGGCAAACCACTGAAACACTGTCGACTTAATTCAATTATGTTGCATTTAACAGGTTCGGAATGAGAACAACACATTTCCCGCAAATCAGTGGCCGTTTGGACCGATTACCTTGGTCCTTATGTAAATTTCGTACCCACCTCTAAGTTGGTCTTTATCAAACAATCCGTCTATTGTTCGCTGAGAAGTTTCAGACTAACGAAAATAGTGCCGTCAAAGAAATTTCGCGAGCCGTTTGAGATGAGTAACGCTTATTCTAGTCGCTTTCAGCAGTTATGGAGTTTGTCATATTTAGTGTGTATCGGTGCCATAGATCAGGTCGAAAAATTCCGGAATAGTGTGCTGAAGCCTTCTAGCAAGCAGAAATTGTCCACATCCGATCGCAAAACATGGAACAAGAGTGAAGGTGTAACGCATGCATGCCAACGGTGTATGTCAAGCCTAGGGTTTTCCATGTTTTAGTGTAGTGCTTCCTGAACCACTTGGTTTGCTGTGATGCAGTACCGGTTCATACGGCCAATCCTATATCCACGATCCATGCGGTAGGCATTACATCCATCGATAGGCCTACCCACTATGCAGCACCGCTAGTCAGTGCGCCGCTGGCCTTTGCTAACAGTGCAACTTTCCTATTGGTCCGTTGAACGAAGAAACAGGCCGAACCGCTAAACGGTGCACTGGCTCATTCCACCAATCAGCATCCGAATTCTGATGAAGGGAGGGTGAGAGTCACCGGCAAGCAGCCCGTCTGGCCAATCAAATCAACACATTAACCTCACTTAGACCAGAAGCGGCACGACAAGCTGAAAACGAAGGGTACACTTTGTGCCTGCACCGTTAAGTTCACGTGAGTCCCCTGCAAACGAATGCCAACGGAAAATCTGCGAATTTTTTGACAAAATTTACCTGTGCATTGAAATTTAGAGATTCTTCGTTCACGCCAAAGGACACAAGATCGATCACACTTAGCAAGTCGGAACTGGCTTCGTGACACCAATATTCACATGAGGCAATATGGATGTGTCAGGAAATTGTGTTGCTCACGCAAATCCTCCTACACTCGATATCTCTTTGGATGCGCCATGGTACAATGACACTGGAAAAACTCGTTCGCGCGGCTATTCGAGGCCAGAGGAACAAAAACATGCCTTGGTACCAACCTCTGTGTTGGAGCAGTCGTTAGAAAAAGTAGACTTTACAGGTGGGGTGTTCTATCAGTTATCACCGCAAACAAATTTGCATCCCGTTCCCACGAGTACTACTTCATACAACACAAAACTCGAGGCGGTAACACCGACTCTCCAAGTTAATTACTCTGCTGAGAGGATACAGGACAACCAACTGTACGCTCCTAGTATAACCGGGGCAGTTCCACCTGGTCGCACCCTGACTGAAACAAACAACCCTACAAAATCTGGGGAATCACCACTGCGCTCTAACTCCACACAAATTCCAGCGTCATTCCCATCAATTTCTCCAACCATGGATTTGTCTGCTCCACAGCCGGGTTCTTTAGATTTGTCCTCAAACACTCGTCCTCCCACCCCAGGAATTCTTCAACTTTCTGTGACTGGAAAGATCTCAGCGGAAAATGAGAACATTCAACGAGGTTCTTATTCCTTTAACCATTTGATTCATCCCACATCCCCGTCTGCTTTATTACGATCAGAATACAAAGTGGACTCCGTTAAGTTGAAGGTCAACGAATCTAACTTACCAGCTTCCCCCAAAGCGTTTATCGGGGCCCAGGCACCCAAAAAGCCACAGGATGATCCAGAAGCCAAATATTCAACATTGGTCCACTCTTCCGAACCCTACCCAGCCCTCATTAATGTTGGTATCCATGATCCTGTTTTACCTTACCTTACTTCCACATGCGGCATTCCGGCTCATCTATCATGTCCTCATTCGAATTCACCTCCTCCAGCACATACATCGCAAACCACACATCTAAACGGTCTATTGAACGATGCTTCCTCGGGATGCCCAGGGTTTATGGGTCTTTCGAGATACACGACCAGTTCAGTTTATGCCGAGGGAGAGAAATCAGAAGCCAATCCTTTTCAGTTTATGTTCAACCAGACCCTTGAAACAAATAGACCAACATCCGAGCTTGACGGAGATCCATTATCAATGACTTTACCCATGATATCACTGAGTCAACAGACACATTACTCCGGCGGTCCAAACGAGTCTCACTTCCCACTGCGTTTGTCAAACTTCCCGTTGTTCGGGGGTACCAACACTAGGAATGCACCACCATCTAATCTGGGTCCACAGACCTTGCATCCGAATAATTTAGTGTATCCGTTCCCTTCGAGCACAGGTTTGTGCGATGAGTATGGAACAGATGGGGAACATACTGGAGGTAAGTCGCAGTAAGCTGACTAGTTTGCGAAAAAGGATGTTGTTTTTAGTGAAAATATGTGTAAAAAGAGCAGAAGCACCGTAGCGTAAGAGCGATTTGTCCTCATTGTACAAACGAGCCGGTGAAACAGTCCGAACTGGTGGCATATCGTAAAGCTGCGCAACTAGTAACTTGTTAACCTCCACTGTCCCCAAATACAAATTTTGACGCTTTAGGAGGGCTAAGAAGACGTCAACAACGATTTACGATTTAGAATTTAGGGTCAATCAGCTGGCACAAATACAGCCTGCTGAAGGCTATATGAAGGTTAAAAAACTAAGCATCCTAACCAGCAAATGGCAAGGAGAATAGCTCATTTCTTTCTTCTCTAAGCTATAATTAGTTAGCAAGTAACTCCTTTCTGGAAGGGGTCCCGGCTTCTTGCGAACACGGAGAGAAACAAATCAAATTGGTCACTTTTGAGTAACGGCCTTCCCTGAGGACGTCCGTCCTTAGAGGGAAGCTTGCAGCATCAGCTTCACTTTTGCATCCGATTGGACGCTGAAGGCGGTTCAGAGGGCAAAGTCGGTTGTCTTAAACTTTGTACCGCTATCGCATTCTCGTTAGTATTCACCAGAAGTCCATGCATCATTAATTTTTTTATAAGCTTTGAACCTCCCATCGCCCGTAGCAGATCATACCACTCCATCAAACCTTGGGCTTGTAATACAATAGAAGAATTCGGTAAGTAGAGAAGCCCGTCCGATAAGCGTATCATCGCAGCTGAAATTTTCCGGTTAGCCGGAAAATCTTCAGATGAGATAAAGTAGCGGGGTATAGAACCTTAGTTATACTGGCTTTTATTTGGACAGTGATGCAGATACCCTGGCTGACGATTTAGAACCAAGTGATTGCTACCTGATCAACCGCCTGTAAAGCTCACTTGGGAACTAAAGTCCGGAATCACTAAGGCACCAAAACTGCCTAAATATGCTAAATGTAAAAATCATTCAGGTATAAAGCACTGTAATCATCGTGTTACAATTACTTCGGGTCAATTCATCATTCAATGTGATTTCTTCAATGTTAACATTTCAAACGCAGATAACGATACAGTCAGGCATGGAACACCGGTCAGTTTGTTTCAAATGTAACCTGCTACGTCTTGTGGTATATAGTTTGTGACGCAAACCGAGTGGTTCGTCAATTTCGTGTGCTTAACTCCGCGTAAATTCTATCTATATACAGTTGTCCCAGTGGAAGCTGGTTCAGCATTGTCCTATGCTATGTGATGAATGGGGAAGGTATCGTCATGTTTTGTTATCAGGGATGTGAGTACATATCATTTTCGCTACGTAAGTATAACTACACTCCATCATCCTAGTAATCTCGATACCTGCGCCGAATGATTTTAGCAAAATGGCACATACTGGACATCCGTGAAGTCAGCTTGTTTTGAACACTCGGGGCCGGCACAACGGTGTTACTGTTTGTCTGTCCATGTCCAACCCCTTATTTGGACCTGTACAAACATGGTACACAGTGGGTTTCAGCCTCACGTGAACAGCTTTTGGATATCCTAACAGATCGCCGTCTATCACACTTCTTCGTGGGCTAATACAAACTCAAGATGTTTTTACCCAGCCCGTAATAGTAAAGGACCCGCTTGACGTGTAAGTCTGGAGGGCCCACTCATTAGTGAGTGACCCCTTTAAAGTTGTCACACACACTGGTGATCCTATTAGGTGAAACATAGGCGACATCTTCTGTGAATGTTTTTACGCCTCACAGTACCAAAGTGCTTGTCATAGAAATGGATTCCTTACAAGCGTGATAAATAAATAAAATAATTCAGAAGTCTACCGGGTTTTTGGAATCAAGCGGTAAACTTTTATGAAGTGATAAAAACGTGTGAGTATTATCATGGTCGCCATGTGCACCGGTTTAACTAACCATTGAAAAGTGCATGCGTGCACGAATGTTTTATACAGTTTGGGCCGTGTTGACCAACATGTTCGGTAGCATTCCTCAAGTACTGTCAGATGAGCTCGTTTGATCGCAATTTTTCTGTCATCTTAAATTTTTTCAGGTAACTTAATTGAACTGAGGGTACAAGAAACCGTACTATCTGTTTCCTTAATTTCCTTTAAGCTACCTGGGAGAAGCAAAGTGATAGGACACTTACTCATTTTCAGTAAAATGAGTAAACGGAGCATGGACAGCGCTCCCAGATTTGGCGCTGTTTATTTCGGACGTACCCGTCTGGAAGCACTGGTTTTTTTCTGATCACGAAAGTACCTTACGGAACAATCCTAAACCACCACTTAGGTTATGCCTTTCTCTCTCTTCAGAGTGACCGCTTTTCAAAAGAGATCAGTTCTGGGTGAAAGCTGACAGAGTATTCGAAGATAAAGTGCCTATCAGGTACCTTTTAGATCTGTCTCTTCGAGTATTCTTTTTCGGGGGGAGGGGGGACACATCCTTCACAGTGTAGCAGGAACTCAGATAAAGATGAGCCACTGCTGGAAGAACTCGAAACTTACATCCAAAGCTCAATAGCATATTCGAGGGTCTTACTTTCATCACCGAAACACTTACCCGAGCACAAGTCTGCAGGAAGACATCGAAATGAGGGGGCTTAATTCCAGTACAGTTTTCCTGAATGCTACAATCTGTTAGGAGGTAAGACCCAGCACATCAGTGGGGCAGTCTATCACTGGAGAACACAAAGTACCGTACTCCCGTATTTTCGTGAGTGCAAACCCGTAATGCTGATATTACAGCAGCACGCTGTGCTGTAATATCTTAATACGTTTTACATACACTATTTTCGTGTTTTCCAGTCCTGATAAGAACGCCCCTCAGGCTGTTCAGGTTGACATACTTAATTTTAATTGTCTGGTAACGAGAACAGCCCTAAATATGCAAGGTATGATTTGCCCATGTTGAGGAGCTATCCAATTCGTTCTTCTCGAGACAACAGCTAGGATCACTCCTACTCGTGGACAGCATGGAATCGAGCTTGTATCTCGTGTCTCCACAGTTGTCTCGCCAAAAGTGCTATTGCACTCCTACTGATAACTGGAACAGTGTTACCTGCACCTTTACAACGGCATTCTTGGATTTATTTCGTTCAATAGAGGTTTCATCCTGTAAGTGAGACCAGTCTATGCTGAAAATCCGAGAAGCATTCTCCGAGAAACTCGGAGAATTTCAAAACCGCGACCTACTGGTTAGTGGTTGAACACCTCACCGTTTGACCACGAGTGGCTGATCAGCAGTGCTATTAGCTTTCCCTTAGACAGGACATAACGCCACTCATCCTTCGATCACGAAAACCATATCACGTGGTCACGTATTGACTGGCTCCTCGACTGACGACTTATTTCGTTCAAAACATCGATCGCTTTGATATTCAAACACTTCTACTCAGTGATAGGGATTTCATGAAACTGGTGTAACAAATAGTTAGTGTTTTAACTGACAGGATCGTAAGCATATGCCATTCCAGGACACTCTCCTTCACTAGCGAGGCTGACCCCCGAGTTGTTTCACCTATGGCAACTGCATTCGTCTGTTGTCGACTTATAAACCAGAAAGTACCTACCAAATGACGATGTACCATTTGTCCTTTGGTGTAGTACGCTTATCCCACAACTGTAAAACAGGAATTTCAAAGGAAGCCTTAGTATGCTTGCGAGATTACTACGGTTGGAAATCAACGCAGATTAAAGTTAGTAATCTGGGTAGGAAACAATGAACATTCCGAAACAAAACTTGAACTTCAGAATGGCTGAAAAATGGACATGCAAAGTGAGTCTTACATTTTAAGGTTTGAAGACAATCATAAGGTAAATGCACTGGGGTAGGATTTCAGTAACCAATTTTTGAATCCGGAAACAGAGCTATATTACCTGTTTTGCGTTACACGAAAAATGAGATTATGGTATGCTTTTGCTTGCGAACCGTGCCAATGAATTTAATTTACCCTGCAAATCATTCGTCCCTTGTTTACTCCAGCCCAGCCGGTTGATTTCATTGAAAGCAATTATCATAAAAGCAATCCCATCATCAGTTTAATCGTCTCAACTCAAGTGCGGTATTTACCCATTGAATTTGAAGTTACATTTCAGTTGAAATTTCATCTTGCACGCGGAGTAAATCTGTATCGATAGGCCTCGAAATGCTGTGAAGTCGATTTATCCCTGTTGGGAACCATCACTGAAGTGCATCTGCCGAATCCCAATGAAGTTTCGCACTTACATCCCTTCAGTTAGTAGTTGAAAGCTTCAACATTGAGCCGCGAACGGCAGATTGATGTTTAAGCGGGATCTAGCACCATTGTTTTTTAATAGCGCAGTTTATGTTACGTGAGCTGTGCCGGTTCGTCGAATGACGACTTCTTGGACGGAAGACCTGTGTACAATTCGGCCTAAATTATTTCAGTTTAAACTTTTGAGCGGATGGGTTTCACTTAAACACGTTTTTCACTAGCTCTTCGTGTACTAATCCATAAGTCTTTACTCGCTAAGCTTCTCTGAGGTCTGCGACTAGCAGTAGAACATTCAACTTTCTTCAACTGACAAGGAGAGTTACCTGACTGTTCATCCTCTTTGAATCAGCTTCTTCGAGGATTCCGCATGAAAGTTTACCACTACTGACCGCCAACGTGGCAAACTCAGTAATTTCGGAGTGTCTAAGCTATATCAACCCCATAGTGATCCTGAGGTAGTAAAATGAGGAATGATTGTAGTACTCGGTGAGAGATAAAATGGCGACTGTTCTTTAGGGACCTTTAGATTGATTCTGGTTCATCCCCAGGTTGTATGAATTTTTCGGCTGCGCCTCGGTGTAGAGTCGAATTGTGGTAGATGAGCAGCCACGGACTAAGTGGCTGCTTCTATTTTGATGACTGGTTCGTTGGAATACAGAATACAACTGTTTTCCTCACATAAGACTACTTGTAGGATTGACGAAAGCTCTTGAATAGCCCAATACTCATTTGCTCATTTGAGGATTCACCAGACAAGTATGGTCCCTTAGCTTCCAACAATCTCATTTCCCACATGAAAAACGATTTGTACAGTGATCTGAAGCTCAAGTTGGTGTTAGCGGAGAACACTGAATTTTTGCGTTTATCCCGGGAGTGAGGTAAACAGAACCCCACGTGACCAACAGGATATACGAATTTCGAGTTGAGCCGTAGAGAGAGATTAAGTGGTCCTGTTGTGAGCCAGATCTCCATGTGAATCAGGTCATCTTCGGAAAGGAGGTGTGGCGCATGAAAGTAGTGCGCAAAAACCATCTATACAGCACCCTCCGTCTCCTAAGATATCTGCCCAAAACAGAAAAATGAAAATACGTAATAAATGCTATTATTCTGCCTTTTCGAAGAGGCTAGTCTAACTGGGTTAGGAGTCCAGAGATCCACTTTCGTGTTGTGACACAGGAAGATTTACCAAATTAATACAGTGTTGACAATAATGAACTCATCCACAGGAGATGTAAGAGTATGTTACATTACGGCCAAAGAACGTAAAGAGGAGTGATTCAGATTGGCAGGTTGTCATACCCATTGTAGCGATGGAGCCCTGCTGGTCAGCTGGAAGGCTAGTGAGACTCTTTAACTGTTGATAGAACCAACGCTCAAGTATGACATGGAAAGAGTAGATGCAACACAATAACGAATGTAACTTCAAAAGTAGATGAGGTAATCAGATAAAAAATGTCATCATCATTCGGGGATGATATGTTGGACCTTATTAAGCTTATGGTCATTAGAACAACTGGGTTTTAGCCAACGAAGAGGACAAACACCGACATAATATCGTTCGAATTCTAGTTGGGATTCATTTAGGGAACTTGTGTTTAAATGTAACCCGCGAACATATCTGGACCGTGGGAGATTGGTTCGACTTCAAGGGACGATGTAAGTGGTTCATTAAGGGCATTAACTGAGTTCACCTCACGTCGAAGGTAAGTGAACTTCCCAAATCACTCTTCAGTGAGGCACAGAAACATGGGAATCAAAGCGAAATCATTTCTAATTTGTCGCGATGTCGCGGCAGAGCGGAGGCATATTCACACAATCGGGAATTCTGGGCGAACACTCAACTGGCCTCCTGTCTTTGTACTTGGCATGAACTAGTCAACCAAGCAAGTCTATCTCATTCCCACAACTAATTTCTACAATCCAGACAGTGCTCGAAAAAAGTCGGTATTTTAAAGCGCCACAAATTACCAAACCAAGCAGTAGCAGCTGTCGTTCTGACAGAACGGTTGACTGCCCGATTACGAATTTTGCTTATTGAGTGTTTTTTCAAAATCATGCGTGACGATGGAGCCAGAAAAAGCTTTTGTTTCACTGTCCCTGAGCAATAATTCTTCCGGGTATACAAGTATCACTTACAGTTGATGACATAGATGATGGTAAAAAGTAGAAAAAACCTGTGGAATTGCGAAAGGAAGGATATTCGGATTTTTAACCCCACATGTAAAAATCAGGTTTAGGACTTCTTATTAGCGAGCCGTAACTACATCACTAGGTGAATAATGTGTACAGAGATCAGACGAATCCCACAACTGCTTAGAATTATGGTATG
>SJOL01007707.1:152304-237345 GCA_004794785.1 Opisthorchis felineus
CCAGGTTGGGAGTTGCGACCCCTTCCTTAAAAGTTGATCTACTCATCTGCCCATCTTTGTCTCAGCTTTTAAGCCAAAGACTTTGGCTAAGGACCCTAATCGTTCTCCCCTCTAGGTTTGGGAACCCTGACAGTATCTAAGCCGATATGCAAACATGAATTGCACAAACAAATATACCTTCATGCCACATGGGCCGTCACGTGGTCACACACACGTGGTCACCTTATACAGTGTGTACAGCGGGGGGTGGGGGTATAAGCGAAAACATGTGAATGCTGATTCCTCCCTTCCTTTTTCAAAGACAACTTTTAAATTCCTCCTGTCCCGCTTGATGATCACTCTTCCGTACAGCCCTTCAGTCGAACATTCAGGGAAGTGACCAACTGGGTACCACGTCTCTCGTATTCTGAAAACATGACTGTTAAGCATCATTACTTACTGTTGGTATATTGCTGTCTCACTGGTTCCATTTTCAAATGGGACTGGATAGCTCCTAATCCAGGTTTCCAGACCAGTACCACCAAGCTCAAACGCACGAGGACGACAACATCTGAAAGTGGCTTCAGTGTCTATGTTCGTCTAACCACTTCGAACTATACTAAAATATTTGTTGAGTTACTTCGTAAAAGGAGAACAACACAAAAATCCCACTTCCAGATATCACAGAAACTCCTCTGAAACCAAAACTCTGAGAAATGCAAACAGTATAAGTTAGCAAAGCGAACTAAGTTTTATTGACAGATTTTTGTGTCTCACCAAAGTCCTTTTGCATTGACTAAATACACATTTACTTAAAAGTGTATGGTTTTGTCCAGGAAATCATGTGACCAAGCGTCTGAAGCCAAATATTCATGAAACTGTAAACCAAAATCTATAAGGCGCAATCCGTATTCCTGTCGACTTACAAACCTAATTTCACCGACCGCCTAGCATGGTAACCCCACGCAGTACACTCGATTTTATGGCCACGAACAGCCATCAAAAAGGAGAGGACACGTGTTTTTAAAGTGCCTCGTTTAAAGAGCTCTTACACAGACGAAAGCTTAGAAGCAAACAGCCTGATGTACGCGCGTCTTCAGTCAGATCAACCAGAATATGGTGTTCCAGCGTATGCACACCCACGTGGTTGTGTTGGCAACCAGGGCCCAAATACTTCCCAAAACAAGGCGGCACTTATTACGCATCAGCAATTTCGACTGAGCGCAACGACAATTTGGATGGCTGACAGGGCGAACGGGAAGTCGTGTTGTGTATGAGCGTTGGCAAAAGCGTCCCCATATCATGACGGCAGCTAACGCGCAAAACTACCCACATAGGCAACCACTTATTAGAGCTAAAACATCTAGAGTGCGTGCCAGTCCTTTGAACAGTTAATGATACGATCACAAAGATTACAGGGTGCTACTTGCCACCACTTGGAAACGGATGGGCATGATCAACAAGTGCTTGTCAGTGAAAATAACGCTTGAGAGGATTTGGATACGAATATCTGCATGTTTTGTTTCACCTGCTGCACTAGTGTGCAAACGAGTCTCCTGTGGTTGAAAGTGGATCAAGGTATCATCGTCGCACTGTCGTTCCTGTGTAACAACTTTTTGTGATGCTTACTTTAGAAACATGGTAACCGAGACTGAGTCAAAGAAAGGCTATGCGTAGAATGCAAACAAGGAGCTTTCGCCGAAGAATCTCAGCAGTTTAAAGTCAAAACAGACATTGCAGTGTTTTTAACATATTCTTTAAATGCTCTGCGTTATTCTACCGCACTTCTTCTCATCTGGAGAAATCACACTTGGGAGGGATCGAGACCGGTTTCCTTTGGCCTCTTGGATCTTGTTTCGGAGTTAGTCACCAACTCAGAATAGGCCACCTCGCAGGGGAGACATCTGTACGAGCAACACAGTGTCTCCGTTACAGCTCATACACAAAAGACCTTTGGTAATAGAATAGATTCCTTCTTTCAAAGCTGAGCCTGATTTCTGGCATCGAGTTATTATGAATTTCGTCTGCTGGTGGTTGCTTCGGCCAGGAATGACTTCAGCCTGCGAGGACAAACAGAATAACCCAAAGACGAACCCACCATTTACCCAACCGCTGGTTCAATAGGAGCACAAACCACCGGTTAGGTTTTCTCAGGCTGCGTGATCTGACATATGACAAAGTGGTGGGTGACCGTGGTGAAAAGTATTTCCCCTTAACGATACGATCAACGAAAAACTTTTGGATGCCACTGGCAACATCGGGTGTATTTTTATCAGATCTGAGTTGTTGATATATAAACACGGGTGGGTTTTCTCCGTATGTAGATATTATCTAATAGGCATAGTAACTGGGACTGCAGCTGAGATTTTAAAAGATAGGTGGGCTACCCGTTAGTCTTGCAAAATCATTAGGAAACTGATACAACAAGGCTTTGATAAATTACTTCGTAAAAGCGTAATATAGTTGAGTAAAAATACTGCTACTGAAATCCGGATGTTCTCACGCCGTTGCCACCATCTACACTATGAACTAAAAATAAAACATAGTCCGTCAAACACGGTTACGTTATTGGATTTGGGTTGACAGCTTGTGTGGGCATTTTTGCCATCTGGCGGTGCACATTACGTGACGATTCCACTACAAGACTGCTCTGTTATCCTGACAGCGCGTACTGTTAAACCAGGGACCATGGTGCAAACCAGAACGGGCCAAGCACAGTATTCACTCAGTCGTTTAACCCAGATTTCTGCGCGACTTCTCGTTGAGCTGACTAACATTAATTCACTATTTAAAGTCGCATCAGTGTAAGGCTGCAAGTCAGCCAGTTGCGCGGTAGAAACGAGCCATGGACAGTGTCGAGCGTGACAATACCAGCCCTTGATATCCCAAGTAGTGACGTATCTAAACCTTGACCAACCTGGCTGCTAAACTAAACAGACTGAACTGAATTCATCTCACTCGACCGCACTGTGCAATTAGCTGCACTTACGTACTCCTGAGATATTCCTTCCAATATATAACCCAGTTTGAGCACCAAAAAAACGCAGCAGAATGAATATCCGAAGACTGATCTGACAGACCATGGGCATGTGGGAACACACGAAGTTCTTCAAACTTGTAAGGTTGAAGTTGTCCTGACGGAAGACTCTGTGACGATTGCGCAGAATGTAGTGAACCGGTAATCTCAAAGGACAATCTGGGCAATTAAAACTTGAAAAATACAACTTTGAAATGAAAGCTGTTTGTTTGGATTACCCAAGGTCTAGCAACTCGGTTCAACAGCGGACCTAGTCATGGTTTACATGTGACCAAGCCCGTTTCCTACAGATGCTCGGAGGAATACGGATGATCTATGCAGTGATATCATGTTTGATACCGTAACTACTAAGCCGGGTAACCCAATGGATAATATCTCGGCTTGCGGTTGAACCATAAGGATTCGAATACCCATATGTTCATCACCATCAATTTGATCATCGTCTTTCGTCCGCACACAGTGTGTTACTGCCGTTTCACCACTAAAAGCACAAAATATACGTAGCTGCTGTTAGGTGACACGGCTAAAATAGTATGTAGTAAGCTGGGTTGTATTAACAGACTGAAACATATGCTGGATCTGCCTTGGTGTGGACCAAAGACCATAAGTTAAAAGTGAGTTGTCTAGAAATACGCTTACAGCGGAGCAATCCGTACTGCACAGAGCAAACTGGATTGACCGCTTACGCGCACCTTATGAAAAACAGCGTGTGACAAATACTCGGACTGACCGGTCAAGTGAATCATAACTAAGCAAGCTATCTTAATTCGAAAGCTTTACTGGTATGTACCCAGTCATCCTGATCATTTGTGGTAAAAGGCTGGTAATCAGTTCAGCCTTCACACAAGAAGCATTTATTGGTTCTGAATAAGCCCATAGTTAACTTATCCTAATTAGCTGGTTAGTTTAGTATTTTCCAGAGAATATTCTGCAACCAAATGTGCGGATGACCCTCTAAACCGCTGTATAATGTGTTCTGCCGAATGTTTGGCCATCACAAAAACAAAGTTGTGAATAAGACGTGAAGTATGCATACAGTAATTGCAACTAGCGACCTTAGGAGCCACTTGAAACAGCTGTTTTCCCTTGGTGTCATTTTATGAAAGATCAATAAGTTCGTTGATCTTCGCCACAAACCAAGCGATATAGAGTTAAACCATATTTCTGCTGGAATTTTTGGAATTTTTGTATCCACATCAAAGGTAGTCTGGCATCGACAAAGACAAATTGAGTTTTTTCCGGAGAAGTACTCAAAAGGGAAGCTTACTAATCGGAGGTTGCGGAAAGGTTTAGGCTACTCTTTCCTAAAAACGAATAGTATTCGACCGATTCACTGCTTGTCATACGTGTGCTGTGCCTAACAGCGGGAGCTTAAGCCCCCTGCTTGAATAATTCTCCATATTCAAGCATCAAAACCTACGTGATTCAAATGTCGAACAGAATATAAAGACAGGTAGAAATTTCGGATGTATTGCTTGAGCTACACTGATAAACTTTACTAATCAGTAAATGAGCAAAGTTGACGGGCTGAAAACTAACTTTATGCGGAGTAGGATAAACTGTAGTGATATTTCTAATGTAAATGAATAATGGATGGGTTCGAAATAAATGAAAATCATATTTGGTTGGTATACAAGAGTATCATAGCTGACTAGGAGATGTGGGCAGACTCGCCAGTCAATAATGTGGAACCATCGTACGAACTACTCTGCCTCTGCAGAACCTGCAAACGTTTGGGTAACAGCAAGGCAGAACTTTGAAGATCAATGAAACAACGTTCATAAAGCCAACTGCATAATGGCAGTAATCCCCCCCTGCGAAGAAATGCAGGATCATGGAGGTTTTTCATTACAACCCAATACTAACTACTGCAATTGAACAGTTTTTGTTTAGTAGGCGAAAATACAGACAGGGAACAAAACCAGTCTCCGGGACTAAATCTAAAAGGAATGACATGAAAAAACGAAAAGAAAGGTAACGGCGACAACAGTATAGAGTCCGTTAAAACATTCCTAATCATGCGTTCTAACTATTCAGTCTCAAAGTCTTCAAAAACTGCTTCCTCATTGTTTTTGCAAGTACCTGGATGACATCAAAATTTGTATTTCTTTACCGCTGTTTCAGTTTAACCACCACAGACTGGCATTTTGTTTTCTCAGTTTGCTACTATGTGGCATGGGTTCCCAATCGGGTCGAAATCAAGATCGTCAGCTGGATAGTCCAAAAGCTTCAAGCGTAGGAATAGGAACTAGCTGTCCATAATGTGGGGGTGCCAAACGCTGCTTCATATACTATTCCCTTGCTTATATTCGGCGGACTGTGATAGTAGCTGTTCACATGTTCCGATCAAATACTAACATTCTTGGTTACCAGCTGTTACCGCTTATTTCGCAAGTAGAAGACTAAAAATTCTCCTCAAAGATGCAGCGACACTGTGCTTCGTTGTGGCTAGGTGACATAATCAGATAAGTTGAAAAGCCCCAAGAAACTGGAAATGAACATGTGTGTTTATGAGTTCAAACCGAGAGGAATATAATGCACGGACGCTTTCAAAACTTCGAGTCATTGAGGACCACGAAAAATGTTGTGTTTTACTGTGTTCCTTATAAAGCATGCAAGTTAATGGAGGTAACATAAAAAGCCTACTTACGTACCAATTTTAGCTAAATATTTAACGACATTGTTCACACAAACCATTCTGAAGCCATGTTCCATTATCATAAAACAGACCAGACGTACTGTCAGAGGTACAAAGACAAAGTCAATGCATATTTATGAATTCATTTACGGATTTGTGTACGATGGCGTCACAAGACACTCGTTTGCTCGTCTGCAAGTAACAAGATTTCGTACAACCTCCTACCTCCACTGCTTGGGCGAGACAGCCGTCGACTCCTCGGATCACTACACCACAGCGTACAAGATCATCTCGGAGCCGCTGGTCTTGAGCAGACTGGCTTGTCGCATGCGGCTGAAAAGAGGACCAAAATATTGATAATGAAAATCCTAGTGAAAAAATGCTTTATCAAATTGACCAGACGCACACTAGTAATAAAGCCACAACTTCCGTGCACCTTCAGCCGGCAGGTGAGGGCTAGAACGAGAGATTAAACGATAGCGTCCATGAGCGATTCATCCAAAAAGCTGAAAGGTAATTTTCGACAAATACACTTATTTGCATATCAACTGGGTTTTCACGGGAGACTCAAATGAATCTCTCGTTTGTGGTATTCTTCACCCGAAAGTGCTGCACAAAGGCCGCCTCATATTTCAGTTGGTACGATATTCGAGATATCGCAGTATATTTTCACGAAGGAAACTACTCTTAGTGTTGCTAAAAACACTTCGACAGTCCACGACCGGTTTCGCTGAAGTGTTTTCAACGACCTTGTGAGTAGTTTCCTGAAAGACAGCTATTGCATCCATCGCAAGCACACCTAGTTCGCACCTCCCATTCCACAAACAGGTGGCTTCTGTTCCACCAAGCGATCTATATTAGACTATCCAACTGAAAATCTTGATATTGACCCGATTGAGGAAGCACCATGCATACTGACAGGCCTAAGGTACAAACTGCAACCCTTTGTAAAGCTTAAACCGTGATGACAACCGCAGTGAAGCAACAAGAGAAAACCAACAAATCTACTATATACGTGATGTACTACTCGGCACTAAACATCACAAACGAGAGATTCAGCTGGGTTCCAGGTGGGTCTCTCGCAAAACCAAATTTGTTTGCAACTGAGTGTATTTCGCCAACAGATCCACTCTTATCCGGACACTCGTCAGACCAATAATAAAGCGACTTTTGAAGACTGATACCAAATGATCGGAACGCAGAATTAAATACTGTCGACTAGACGTTCTGTGACGTGCTCGCATGACATCTCTGCATACACTCTACACTTCTAGTAATTCTATGTCAGTTTCTCCTAGATTTACTGTTGTTAATTATAGGTCTGTGCCCTGTGTATACTCTCCATCTGAGCAGAACCCATCCAATTCCATCTATTAGAGGTATGCGGCTACGGTGAGCTACTTCTGTTGTCTCCTAATGCTGTCGTTGGGTGCTTTTGGAAGAATGAAGTCAAACGAGAGGAACAGACAAGTGAGATTCAGTGGGATTAGTGGCAGGCCAGACTGACAAATCTGATTCTCCTAGTCAGGTATAATTAATTATTTGCTTCGACTAGATCAACTCTGTGCTCAGCTTTAGGAGATTCATTGTGAGCACAAGGAAGCTTGAAAACTAAGTCTGTTGTCCAGCCTAGGTCATCCGGTCATCTTTGGAAAGAGATTGCCAGTCGTTTTGCTGATATTTGAGAGGGCGCTGCATACTTAGAAGCCACAGTCTGGTTCACACACTGGGGCGCTGTTTAAATCATTGGTTGCTAGGGCCATCTCGAACCGAACACTTGGGTAAGTTAACACTGGACTGAGTCTCCCAAAGGCACATCATCCTTGCTTGCTAGACAATCGATTGACTGGGCATCGTTTTGTGATTTAAGTCCATTACGTGGTGCAATCCACCTGGAGACAACGAAAACGCTTAAAAGTTACCTGATGTGTTTCCCGTATAGCCGTGGTAACATGTGGTTACAGTCCCGGCAACAGGCGCGTGCGCGGCATTCGCGTGTGGATGCATGTGTAAGCGTGCTAATTTGTGTCCGATTTCAAGCAAACTGGCAAGCAGATTCAGCGGCGAACCTTGCTTGGTGGTCAAGTGTTAGCAGCATTACGTTGCGGCGCACTTGATCAGCAACCCGAAAGCGATTGGATGATCCGATGATTTATGTATCTTCCCAATTCGGGTGAGTGTACCGATGATGGTAGCAACATACGTCCCCCTCTCTGTCTATCCTGTCTGTCTTCAAAGCGTTCCAGTGTCTGGCGACATACACCGACGGGACCAACCGTACATGTGTCCTGATCTGCCAATTAATCACGTTATCTGTATGCGAAGCATCAATCAAAAATGTCTGAGAAAAACTTGGAAAAACCAGGGGAACTTGTCCTGCCGTGACTGTTTTGCAGTTTCTAGGATTACGGATTAAAAGTAATGCGCTTCTATAAAGGTTGGAAGTTAGCCGGGACTATTAACCCCTCTATACCAGAGATCATTGAGAATCAGCGGCTGCCCTGCTGAGCGATAAGGTACTTGGCATGCTGACGATTCCCTTCAGGTGGTACACTTTGGGGTCAACTGAAGCGGTAATTTTGTGGCAGGGTTAGAGTCATGCGAGAAAGTTGACCCCACATGACATCGCACCAGAAACGTTTGGAGAAACGGTCAAATTTAGCTTGGTAATGTACATAGTCGTGCCTTCTGAAGAACTGCATCGCATGGTCAAATTCATTTTCCTACTTGAATGTTCGTGTCTTTCTAGCTACCCGCACCTTGCCTCGCGCATTCTTCTGATTGCGAGGAAATAAGAGGAGGTCGTGTGGCACAATCGTGAAGTTTCCGTAGTTTTGACAGACAATTTGTAGTGTAGGGGATGTCGGATACTATATTTATTCATATATTTTTAACTTAACTCAGCTGCATGGACAATGGATTCGAGTCCTTCATTTCACTTCACTTCAGTTCAGTTCAGTTCAATTCAGTTCAGTTTTTCAGCTCCACAACTTCTGTCTTGTCCAACATGTGCAGCAGCACATATGTCATGAACACAGTTTTAGCCGTAGTCGAACCCTGCGGCCTAGCCTGCTGTTGAATGATGTGATATTCAGTCACATTTTGACGAGACATTTTGCTCACAATAGAGCTGTGACCTTTCTATGGACTTAGCAGACTGGGCTACTGGTGTTGTGATTTAAACAGATGTGAACTACAAGACGCTAGTCCACTTCAATGGTATTTTCATACACGCATCACATAACAAACTAACTCACATGCACCCCCAAAGAAACACGCGGGCTTCGAAAAGATTGTTCGAACTGGGTCAAAGACAATGCGTCAGCTTTACCCCTTGAAAAAATCATGCCTAGTCGCTTATTCGTAATCCCTCCAAGCCCATCAAGGTTGTGTAACTAACGATTCTGAATCAGACCGTAGGTCGTAGTGCTGGTCGCCTGTTGGATCAAACCACACCCCTTGGTTCGCACGCACAGGAGTGTTCCAAACGTAAAAAACACAAAGCTGGTTTCAAGTAAACAATACAGATTGTGTTTGGTCTCTCCGTGGTGCGATCGGTTGAGACGGTGCAAACATTCCCGGCTTAGTTATCCACTGAATTTCGATTGAATGCTAGGTAATTAAATGTAGCATATATGAACACACCTTTCGCGGCTCACATGCACCGAGAGGCCGTCTCACACACAAGGCACGAGATGTACCAATTCCCGTTCTACCGTGTTTTGTACAAGGTGGCAAATTTTTGTCTGACCTCACTTAATGTCATTTGAATCAGGTGAAACTCCACAAAAGTGTCGGAGAGAAGAACTAGTTTTGACCGGATATACTGTTTGCCCAACGGAGGAACTTGGGGATTTCTTGACCGATGCATTCTATAGCATAACTTTCGTACATAAGATAATAAGAAAACTGCAGGTTGGGGAGACCTTGTCTCCTCGATGGCGAACTAAATGTGGGGATTCCTACTTACTTACTTCAGCCTATCTTCAACCTCTCGGAAATGGCTGATCGTCTCAGGGTTTTATCACACTAGCCAGTTAGACAAATACTTCAGAAATGCATTCAGTTGTAGTTTCAAACGAATTTTTATCGACAAGCTTTGAATAGTCCACAATGCTAGAGTGTTCTCACCTTATCTGGTGAAGTCATCTGAACGCTTAACGGGATTAAAACTTGCATAAGTTGAAGTCACCTGAAATTCTTGGAATTCATCACGCTTGATTGATCGATCATTCTCTGACATTGCTCGCCTATACAACATAGTTCGGTGTGACTTTCTTCACTGTACAGCAGCTGCGGTTCACAAATTTTCAGCATCTACTGCATGTAACCAACTCTACGGAGACTGAATTAGAATGTGAATCAATAGTTTGCATACCCAGTATAAAGCACACCATAGGCTGCCGCTGTCAATCATACTTCAGTTTTACGACTCGGTCATCTACCTGGATTTGCTAAGCCCTCTTGTGTGTGCACGTGGTAAAGACCCACCATTCGGTGACCGGCACGAAACACGTCTCACGGTAAACAGGAGCGATGGAAGCAGAGGAGACGATGTGGATCTGATTTGTCCCGATAGTGTGGGATACATTGCCAGTGAACGGTTAAGAGTTTGAGCTGATGACGCGAACGTTACTTCAAGGCAGTCCTGTACAACTGCAGGCCCAACTGGTCTTAGCTACTCTCTGACATACGCAATTTAGGCCTTGTCCATGTTTTTTTCCAATACTCTTCTAACACACTCGATAGTCACTTCAATTTCCACTAGCTGTAGTTGTCGCCGCTCTAAAAAACGCCTTCATTAGAGAGCGGCCCTCAGAAGATTTCACCGTTGTTCATCCCTTCAGTGACTATGGTCCTATCAGAAGACACTATTTTCCGCACGAAACCACCTTCTAGAAGACATCGCCCTCAGTCGGTCCGATAAGATAAATTCTCTGGAGAAACTACTGGGACAGTCATATTCAGGAATTAATTCTTCGGAAATCAGGAAATCAGGCACTATCCAACCGAATCTCGGTTGGGTTCAGGACAAACTGAGATAGTCAGTCATGTAATGTTTTGAATCCTTGAGAAAACCTGAAAATCCCAGATATCTAGACGATGCATGAGATCTGCAAGCCGTCGAATGTTTCTTCTGTTCATAGCCTCTTCCGAATAAAGTAAGCCATTCAGAATGTTTGATGCACTCTTTGTTTACACGTCTACTGATGGTTGCAGTTCGGCCACAATAGTACTTTAACTGTTGTCACTGAACCGGAAAACAGACCACCTTCATCAAGTGCCGAGTTGTTAATCACGATTTAGTAAACCATCCAAGACTGGCTACTTAAGTTATATCATCCTGCCTTAGCTTTCCACGCACTTTCTTGCAGAGCAGAGATGGTTTGATGAACCGAGCTTCTGAGAAGGTTTCGATTGGTATTGTGACTGACTGACTAACCACGTATAAACACGTATAACCAAACCGGCACCTCTGAATTTCACAAATCTGTGTACGCCTGTAAATGCTTCGGATTTTTGAACAGATGCACGGATGACCTGGACATATGAGAAAAACCCTGTTACCTCGTAAAGACTGGACAAGTGGGCTGCTTTATCTAGTGGGCATATGGCTCGCCTCCGGTAGTATCCAGAAGTATCGGTGCTTTTTCACTTACACACTTAAAAAGGCAAATATGAGCTCTTCCGACAAAATGCATTGTTGGTACTCCCAACCCGGATCGGAATGCTCCATAAACCAGCACGTTTGTCCTTGCTACCCATAGTGTCAGTGTAGAACATAACAACGTCACTTTACTTTACTTGGCTGTAATCGCACAATTGGTTTCCACACAAAATATGATAGGTTTACCCGGGCAAGTAGAAATGCTTGTGATCACCGTAATTCGATATACACTGGCTGAATCTGTTTTTTTTTTGAAGAGACTGATTCGTTAGCGTGCGACTTATAGCAGAAGTACAATTTGACTTTGACGATCGTGAAACAGGTCAACAAAAATTCGACTTCGAAGCACACGATTGCTGACTGCGATGTTTCAGTACGAGGATTCTCATTTAAATCACGCTTTCAGGTAAAAATCCATCAACAAAACTACTCAGGTAGACGGGGGAACTAAGAATCTTACTATCTCTGTGGGAGTTGTACTGGGATCAACAGAATCGACGCCAAAGTACTGGCAACAAAATATTTTGAACTTTTGTTCAACTGAATGTTACGCTCTGCACCCAGTTTTATTGATGTCTATTCAAACTTCCGGGAATACTCATGGTAATGGGTCCTTTGAACGTCAGTCACTACAATTTTGGGTGACCAACTTGCATGAGACGCGTGTTACCTCTGGAATTTCCATCCACCACTCCATCACACTCCCGCTTAGCTGACGGCCATACAGTTAACAGTGGACAATATGCTTTGCACTTAGACTTGAAGGAGGCTACTTTGGCGGCAAAAGGTTCTTGGGCTCACAAGGGATCATCTGCGTCCGTTGTAAATTTTGTTTCAGGAAGTATGACTGCGTGTTGATCGGGGATGCATCTAATAAAGCAGTCATCCACAGTCTTCCACAAGACTTACACACCATACAGCAGTCATTTGCCACCGGTCAACTGTTGGCCCACCTAAAGTCATTCAAACAGCCAGTGATATTATGCCCAAAAGGCTAAGCTGGCAAAGGATCATTCGGGGTCATTGGTTGGTTGCAATACAGATGAATAAGCCTATGTAAGTTGCCATGCTTTCCGCTATGCACTCTCACCACCTGATACAGCCGTCAGCCTCTGAAAAGACCATATAACGGGGTCGGTAAAAATGGTCCTTCCTGAGAAGCATATAACTTGCTCAATAAACTTAAAGCACCACTATTCCTGAACAGTGGTCCCTCCTTAGAAGGAGGCAACTAAATTTCAAAATAGCTCTCGTGTCTTTGCGCGAAGCGACGGAACATTTACCTTTTTCAGCACTTCAGTCAAACTGGGACGAGACTAAATGATTTTGATCTGTACAGCCGCAAGGCAACCAGAAAAATACCCGGCGCTTTCGTACAATATATTACTCTAGGGTTTGTGAGTTTGTTTGTGAAACATGGTTGGAGTTAGCGGTTTAACACACTTTCAAACAGTATGCTTCCGCTACGGAGACATTATGTAACCTTGTTACCTCACCTGATGCACTAGCAAAGTATTCACAGATTTAAAATTTCGCAAGTGTTAAGGTTCGTTGCTCTTGCAATCTAGACGTAACGTAATTATTTGGGGGACAAACTATTCGAAAGCAATCCCAAAGTATCGAACTGTTAGCTGCTTTCAGAATCACCACATAGCTAGCTCACTATGCGGAATTTCAATTAGTGAACACAATCGATACCAATGTTCCATGTCAGCTGTAAAACTCTATTTTGTCGATTCTCGCGTAGGTGACCTTCGTGAATGCTTGAATGCTGAAGGCCTAATCCCAAACGACCTGAGCAATAAAACCATATTTTGGCCACGTGAAAAATCGATAAGTGATAAAATAGCTGGAGTTTTTGCTCTGTTAAAAGTAAACGGCAAGAAATGTTGCCGTCAGCCCAGAGAGAATGTAGCTTTCAACAGTTGAGATGTCTGTTGCTCCACTCGGCTATCAACACAGACAGAAACAATCGGCCGGATGCGTTTGTTGGGATGGCGGATTTTTCTTTCAGCCATTCATTGGTTGTGACTTCTCCGAACGTGTTTCTGTACGTGAGTGTGTACACCTTCATTGTGCGCCTATCCAGTGAGCGAACGGTGCGATGTTTTTGCTGAGTGACTGTGCCCGACTCGATGGTGGATAGCCGGGTGGCCCAAATGTGACGAGCAATGTACAAAAACAGCGGCATCAGCAGCGAGGTAATAAAATTCTTTCTGAACCTGGGTGGTGGACAAGTTGCGGGTGTATTCCTGTTTGTGTTCGCGCGCTATGCACTGCATGTGCAACCGTAGCTTTGTACAACCAACCTGACAGGTTTTTGTGCGCGCGCTCACGCCATGGGGAAAGTCATAAAAATTTTTCCGACGGCTTCGATGCGCACACATGGACCAACCATGCTCGTCCGTTGTTTTCTCTCCTCCTCCTCCACCCCGCCCAAATACAGACGTGATACCACTTTCTCTCCTCACCAAAAACAGAAGGTTAGTCGACTGAGTTTCTATCTGGCTATATGATCAAAAGTTTGCCAATGTTAGGCTGCATCTCTTGAGAACGACAACACTCCTATCGTCCAGATACACACACACTACCGATTGTCTGAACGGGCTGGCATAGTTACGGTTACAGTATTTTGTAGTGTGGGTGTGCGGAGCGGGGGGGAGTGGGAGAGAACTGACCCAAAAGCTAAGCAAACCTCAGTTTCACATACGCATTGTGTCTGGTCCATCTTTTTACTTTTCCGACTGAGCGACTGAAAGTTACCTAATTGGTGCTTCGGAGCGAGGGTTCATAAATCAATCTGCAGTGACAGTGGAAAAGCAGCAGTATAGGTGTTGAAAATAGTCAATTTCTCGTTACTGCACCGTTTTACGCGGGTAGTCAACGGACTATTCACTTTCACACCGAGTTAATTTTGAATGCGTTTATTGTGTCGCAATTGTAATGAATTTGGTCTGGTTTTCTTGACTGAAGCCTGCTTGATGCTCCTGTAGTGCACCAGCCCTTTAAGTGGAAAAAATCTAAGCCCATACAGATTGCACTACAATTGGTTAACCGAGTTAAACTACCCCAAAGGTTGCGTTGCAACTATCATAATATATATTATACACTAAGCTGTGATGGACATAGATAGTTTTCATACATTTTCACCTCCTCTCAATTTGTAATTCCCCTGTTAGAAATCAGTCTACCAAACATTAGAAAATTAGTGATGAAATGAGCGAAATATCAACGCTATGGGGAGCAAGAACGAAACAAATCCGGACTCAAATGCTTCGTGAGAAAATTAATTGTCTGTTTGTCTTGACTGGTAGATTATATTATTCTGACACCGTTTTTATCAAACCTGCCGGAATGTTTTTACATTGTTTCGTGACTTTCGACTTCAGTTCGTCTATCGTAAAAAGATCCGAGTAATTTCACACCCTCATCTCGCCACGAATCCCAGACATTCTCGATGGGGTCCAAGTCCGGACTAGAAGCCGGACAATCCCATAAATAAATATTGCGGCAAAATAACCACGATTTTGTTTTTTTTTTGCAGTGTTTTTGGTGACACACTATTGCATCAAGTGTCAACAAAAATCAACAATAACTGGGAACAGACGGTCGTTCGGTGTTACTCAGTTATTCATTCAAAATTTTAGTGTATGTGAGGCGATAACAAAGGTTTCAGACAACTGCTTTGCTAGTGTGAAATGGTTTGTAGCTGATTAACTGTAGTATTTCAAATCAGCAATCCGAAACATCTTTGGATGCTTGTTTAGGATCTAGTTCTTCAAAATGGCACCACAAAAAGGCCCTTCCACTATACAGCATCTTGAGGGAATCGATTAGTTGTACATCTCAAGTAGAAATGAGACAGTGTTTGTGACCCTCACCTTGTACTTCTTTCCAAACATATGGACTTGATGCAGATAGCTTCTTTCTCGGTCATTTAAGATAGGCGTGAAATTTTGCTACATCCGGCTTACGGGACTCTAGTTGTGTCAGCCAGCTTGTGGCGTCGCAAACAGTCCCGCTAGTCGTAACCAGTTAAGTTTTTCTTGGAGTATCCGGACGAAACAAAATGGAAGGGAAGGCTAGCACTCAAGTTGGTACTAAGACGGGTATTGTAGAGTGTATCAAGCTCACAAGATGAAACCACATAGGCCTTGTTTAATCTGCTACGTGAACAGCATTCCGGATATAATAACGCTTCCATAACATCAGTCCGCGCCGGTCATCAACCAACCGCATCAGCTGTTTAGACAAGTAAATCTCAGCTGGTGCGATGCTGCTGTTAGGTCGGCTGCGCTTCGTCTAATCAAGGGTCTGGTGTGATAAGAATGGCAAACATAGGGTTAGGTTGAACGTAACAGACTGAAGTGTTGTGTGTAAGGCCATACGCCAGAAGATCTGCAGGATTAGCAGAATGCTGTATTGCTCAACAGCATCATTTGTGGCTTTGAGTCTGTTTCATGCGAGGTTACTTATTAACTTGATGAACGACCTGCACAACGCGATGAACTACATGTCCATTTATCTACAGATCGGAAATATTTTTAAAGTTGTGCACATATACAAGGTCCCTTAAGTTAAGCGTCCATGGGTGAGCAGTATGGAAAGGTCTAGTGGTTTTGTTTTGCTGTCGGTTTCGTTAGTTCCAAAACAGAACATACTTACTAACAGAGGAAGAGTTCAGCAGGACACAAACGACTGAACTCTATGTGGCTTTATAGAGACTGGTACGTTTGAGCGAAGCTTGCACATTGTACAATTGCAACCTGATTCTCTCGTCCCAGAGTTGTCAGCTTAAACAATAACTACTCTGTATGATTATTCGGTTGCCAGCAATAAGGTTTTTAAGAGGTCCAAAAGTTAGTGGATCCGGCTGCGGTAATCCGACTACCACTATCACGTTGCGAACAGTTTTCAAATAGCGTTTGTGTGGGAAAATTTTTTGGACAGTGGGAAAGCAAAGCAGTTGCACTCAAAATCGAAATTGGTCCGAGTACGTGCCTTGCTGGGCATTGATGTTACTAAGGTTACAAGCTGGAGACAACCAGTCATAAAGAGTAGATGAACTAAATTTCATTTAACTAGAAGTTGACCATCATCCTCAGTTCACGGTGAAATTTTGAGCATTAGGAATTAAACCGGACTTCGTGTGCCTCAGTGTTAATGATGCTTCAAAGCACGGACAAAACGGCTTAGAGAGAGCCGCTTGAGTTGAAAGTTCAGAAAGGCAGTAAATACTCCTAAGAAGGAAGACAAATGAGAAGGTAGAAGTTTCACCAGGTGGGTGCTTCACATACTACACGAACGCACGGTACACTAGGTCATCTGGAAATACAACCTGCACGGATTTCGAGGTGGTGCAAGGACTGCCGCACAAGTTCCTATCCGGGAAGTCCGTGGTTCGTTCCAACGCTTTAGTTGCCTCTACTTTGGCAGCCTGTCAGTAGTTGTGTCCTCCTGAGTGTAACACGGCAAGGCAAACAATATGATAATAATAGTAACCGTTCAGCTGTAACACCCTTTCGGTGCCTAGCTGCCATGCCACCCGAAGGAAGCACGAGGGCTGGGATACTGCCAGGTTGCCCAAGCCTAGACAGGAGAAGTCAAGATGAGGAGATTGGTTTCGAACCACAGACCTCCCGATCAGTGAATTCGCCCTCTAACCACTGAGCCATCTTGTTCCCCCAAAACGAGATGATGATTCATTATTTTCATACGCAATTTCAAAACTCCATGTTATCTTCGTGCTCACCACAATAACTGGCCGCAGACTTGTTGCAAACTGTTGGTTCATGGAAAACCGCACCCATTTTTTTTATTTTCAACAGGCTGAGAAGTCTGCGACAATCATGGGATTTTGGATGCACATAGAAACCGTGCCTCCGGAACATTGCTGCTCACGATCGAAAGCAGCGACGTTTATCCTGGTTAATTGACTATAGTTGTAACCCGCAAACGCTACCAGTACGACTCGGCTACCAGTTGCGCATTGATTCACGCGGCAGAACACAGACCAGGCTAAACAAGCAGTGGTGCGAGTCCCTCCTTCGCGATTAGCTTACGCGCCATAATCTGTGTCAGCGATAAGCAGGACAAAATGACCTGGTTGGCAGAATGTGTGTGCATGATACTTCATGATAACTTTATCCATGCGTGACAAATCGACTGAATGGACACCCAATTGGTGCTGTGCCTCTCACCTCTCCTTCACTGAGGTGTGAGCTTCTATTACTGCTAATCTCGCCAACAGGAGTTAGAATGAGTCATGCATAGACTGTATCTGAGGCCAGCTGTGGGATACAATTTCACTGAACCTTTGGATGCGACGGTTATGTGCATATTTTCTCATGATTAATCGACAGAATTCCCTTCAACTACCATCATATGGCGCCTGTAACCTCTAGTGTGACATGCAGTCTAAAGGCCTAACTGTGTGATAAGGCTTGGAAACTTAACAGCACCTACGAAGTTAGGGCGAAAACCTTAGGGTTCTGGTTACCATCTGCAATCATCCACACTTATAAACCACAAGTGATCGGTCCTAGAGAAGCAGTCCACCACGAGTTTCGTCCCGATCTGGATTCAGCCGATGGATGTAGCTGTTAGTCATAATTAGAAACAACTGACAATTCACCAGTAGTCAGATTCCTAACGAAGTTCGATGCACCTCCTGAACCGGAAAAAAGCTTGATTTCAAATACTCTACGCGCACAAATACGTAGGGTTAAGTGTCCGGAATCTGAACTCGAAGATCTCTCTGGTAAGTGAATTCGGACTGCTTTTACAGGACCAAGTCTTCCTGTTTTACAGTTATCACGCGTAAAAATTACAATTCCATGATTTGGTAACTATCGCGTCCTCCTTGAAGAGCGTGAAAAGCTGTGGCTGATTCTCACCAATTACTGGTAATCAAATTCGCAGAAAATATTGACGTAAAAGACCACATGATTTCCATCCTTAGTTGTAACTTCCAGTTTCGCTTGATAGCCGCCGGAAGAACGATGGTTCCGGAAACAACGAGCAAATGGGTCACGTGTCTGTGTCTGATTTTTCAGGATCCGGTCATATATTTATTAAAAACATGTGGCTGAATTCCAAGCCACCACGACGATCGACGAGCGTCTAATCAGGTAAACTTTGTGACCATTCATTTTTATGTAGATGTCGGTCTGAGTAACTTAACACCTGGTTAGTACCAAAGTCTCACACTCAGCTTTAAATGTTGCCGTCGCTTGAATACACTTAGTGAGATATTGCTGGATTTGTGAAACGGTCAAATGGTAAAATGACTACTGTTGTTTGCCGGTGTTTTAAGATCACATCAAAACCCAACAAAGATTTTTGGACTGTACGTTACACTGACTAAAATTCTTTCTTGATCTGAGTAGAATAACCGGTATTGATGTGGGTGTTTGAAACACAAATGTAACCTCTCGGGAAAGCTGGCTATTAATGTCTGTGACAGTTGTTCGCATTCGAGGTTCTTTATCCATCATAAACACCATAAAAGAGAGATTCAGCTGGGTTCCAGGTGAGTCTTTCGCAAAACCAAATTTGTTTTCAAATGAATGTATTTCGCTAAACTACAATCCTGTCTTGCAAGAAAGTTTAAGACCTGCTTATCCTATTCGTTGCTCGAAACTTTATTCCCCGTTCAATTTTTGGACATTGGGAGAGGCGACCGTACGGTGAAACTCCAGAGGAGGATAGAAAACAGCCGATTCTGATGTTAGCCGACAGCATCTTCCAACCAGCCCTGGACGTGTTGCCTTATTTTCCCTTCTTTGTTCACAAAGCGATAAGCATCCAAATTGCTGAGACGTTGAGCGGCTCCATGAATGAAGCCCGACTTTCGTTGTCGCCTTGTAAATTAAACAAGAACACTCAAGCAATTACGCACACAAACAACGACGCAACAATTGATAACTTTCCACAAACCATCATCAAATTAGCCCGCATTGACTATAGCGCAGCGGTTGATGAAACATGCGTATAATCATCTGATACTGGCTCTCAGCAATTGTGATGGGAGGGAAGCATAGGGAGGATGAACCGCGCAACTTTTCAACATCTACGGCGGCAGTGAAAACTGTGACATGCTGAGATAGTTAGCCTTTCCGTAACAGGCACAGAGCCTGTTACAGTACAGAACACACGAGAGTTTCGCAAAACCTGGCTTGACAAGCGTTCGTTTTTTAAATATACTCGATTCTCATCTTATGATTTCTCCACAGACCATATTATTTTACTGGGCCAGAACTTCTGGAACGCATTGAAGGAATTATGAAATACCTTACAGTACAGCCGGGAAATTAAACTATAGAAAATGGTGACGTTTTTATTCCCTGTGATGCAGTCTACTCCACAGTGAAGTGGAGGGTTGAACGACACCTCTTCCTAGCCAGTCCAGTCCTCCATTAAGGTGGTTCAAACTGTTACTTTGTTAGGATGCCTGATAGTGGCGAGAGAAAGGAAGAATTCGAAAACCAAAATAAGGCATCACGTGATCTTGCTTTTCTAATTTTGACTCCTAAGTCTAATGACCGCTCACTACTCACACGCTATCAATAAATCAGGAGGTCAACTTCTAACATCCGAATTGGGCACAGAATGTCTTCAGCCTCTTTGAATTCTCGTAAAAGCAAGAGAGAAACCTGTAATTTTCGCTTTAACTGACTTACTTGCGCATCACTGTCGGTTTATCTCAGGTATCTTGTTCTCGTACCGTAAATGTTAAAACACTATCTGAGCGGGATTTCACCCTTTCTAGGGATGCCTCAGTCCTGTGATTTTTTGAATCGCTTGCAGGATGTGCTGCTTCGGTTTCTATGCACTTAAATAGAGGAGAGAGGTGTGTACACGATGAAAGATGCTATGACGGTACTGGCCCTGGAAGACTGTTTAAACCTTTACAGCACAACTGGTTTTACATGTGCACAAACTAGTTCTTAAATACTACACCTGCCATGGGGCCTGATAGCCTGGTGGATTTTGCTGGAGCTTGCTACAAGAAAGACTTAACAAAATTCCCTGCGTTAATTCGCATTTTATAGATCCAAGGTACACTTTCTGAAGCAATCAAAGTTCGCCGCAATATAACCATTGCAAAAACACTGCACTTAAGTCATACTCTTCGTTCGGTTTTTGACTCAGCATCCTTATTTTTTCAGATAGGAAAATGCCTGTAGTCACACTCAGAACAAAAAACATGAAAAAGGTTAACTTATTCATGCTACACCGTCTAGCTGACCAATACGTCACAGGTATATGGACCAAAATAGAGTTCGGTTCAGGGGAACCGGAAAATCAGTAACAATGAGTCTGGCAATTTGTTTAAATTACACATCGTATAAGATGTTTTTGAGAGTCGAAATCAACTACCAAGTTCCTGGATTGCGGGCGGTTTTGCGAAAAAGACCAAGCACGAAGGGGTGCGGTGCATCCCACCTCTGAAATATTGTGGCCATACAGCTGTCTTTTCGATGGGCGTTGTCTGTTAACATTTATTTATTTCAGCAAATGGGACACAATCATCCCATTGTGGTGATCGAACGTGGATGCTAGTTGGGAACAGAATGCTCATTTTGTCACCAGCTGAAGCGGGGACAGTGGGATTTTATCTGCAGCCATTGAATTATTCTGCTATTATTCGTCGTTCGTTGTCTCATCTTCCTCTAAACAGCTTAAATCGTTGTCCACATGTTCCACCATCACGCAAAAAATAGCCTACGGAATGGCGTTAACGCAGAAGTCCGTGATAAACCGAATTAGACGTATATGACAAATCTTACGCTCCTTGCACTCGAAGGTAACTTGACAGTATGAGCATAAGCCTTCACTAATGGGCTGCATATGGGGGATTTCCGGCACTGCCCACACACTAGGATTCTCAAAACGATACAGCTGTTCTCATCGTAACAATGGAGTCTGCTTTTATTAGGTTATTATTTTGCGTCTTGGAACAATGGACCAGGATTCGTGCACTTATGGAATGGATTGTACTGCCCTAAAGTAGTAGAGAATTGAATGATATCCGGGGCAGAATAATTCACTTGCTTTTATCAGTACAGTTTAATGGTGCGCCCACAAATACTCAAAATTTGAGTATAGTTTTACGGTTGAGTAGCAAAATTGTTATCGACCCACAATAACGGTTGTTCCTCTGGTCATCCTATTTTTCCTCGTCGGGATGTTCGTGGAGGGATAACTTCATCAGATGGCCCGCTGAACAGTTCCGAAATGACCGGCCTTTTGCCATACTGGAGAACGATATAGAACGACACAGAACGCTTCCATCCAAAAGCACACCCTCTTCAAGCATTGGAATTTAAGGAGTTAACGCTGATTTCGCCGCAGCCGATGCCTCTTGAAATATACTCTGGAGATGCCACATGTATGTTGGCACCAATGTAGTCATTGGTGATTACCGAGTTGAAATTTTCTACTTTATGACTTATCACCCAACGGCTACTGGCATCACACTTGTATAATCCAATCCATGGATACCCTACAATGGCAGCCTGAAATCTCAAATGCATATGATCACCGGGAAGCAAAAAGTGTTCTTGGTCTCTACTGTTTTCCAAAGACGCAGCCATTTAGACTACTCTTAATAGCTTTACATTGGTGAGCAAAGTTTTGTGGAGTCTTTTCGACGGACTGGAACGATTCGCATTCTGTTTCAGGGGAGAGTGGTTCACTTCCCATCTAGGGACCTGGGACAATACACCTGAGGTCACAGTCACAAAAATGAGCTGTTGTCCAACCAAACTTTGAAATGTTTTTAGCGGTTATTACAACCAGCACACCCACTACCGTTGGCTCAGGCTTCATGATTCGATGCAATGCGATCAGGTCATCAGACCACACCCTATGTTACGTTCATTTGTGAAGCTCACTAGTTAGTACCAGGAATGCGCATCCGGAGTAAACAGTATAGTTACACTTGAAGTCCAACCTTTCCACCTCTTTTAGAGGGTCCAGTAATATGCCCAAGTGGTAACTTTAGCGGAAATGGAACAAGGTGGTCTGCAGACGGTGACCGGTCCATTGCTTTGGGCGAACGGATTTGTGGGAACCAGAGCCTATTCAGTGTATATATTCCAACTTTGCTCTGCTGTATGCTAGACAAAGCAGTAATAGAGTGCTTGTTTATTATTCAATTTACCAAGCGCCAACTTTGACTTTATACTTTTTGAAAGAGTTTTTCGTGCGCTACATACCACTTGCTTATCAGCATCATTGCAAACGAATGTAAGCACTGTGAAAACCTCACAATCTCTCGGAGTGTTACAGGCCTCATTGTTATTCATCTGCACACTAGAATCATCCGTAGTGCAAAATTGTCAGATACTTCCACCTTTCCCGACTTTTCATAACAGGCAATAACGTGTTGAGATGCTGTTAAAACGTGGCAGCATTTCGTTTTGCTCAAGTATGTCCTGTGATTCAAAACAGAGGAAAACAAGGCTTCCGTCGGGTACGCCACTGTTTGCGACAAACTAGTGATTAGTAACGGAGAGAGATGGACCGAGGTTAAATCTCTACTGGCCTCGGCCTGCACTTCGAAGTCTGGGAGACTTCTCACAGATACTAGCCTAGATGGTGTGTAAATGCCTCTACCAACTAATCTATCCTTTTCCGACTTGAACGCATGACCTTTTGTATAAGGTTTCCTTGCCAGTGCAGACAACGTTTAGATTGCCGGAACTTTTACTCCATCATAATTATCATCATCCTCAACATCACCATCAGCATCGTCAGCATCGTCACCATCGTCATCAGCATCATCGGCATCACCATCCTAATCGACAGCATGACATCCGTGTTAAACACTGATG
The DNA here is from genome assembly GCA_004794785.1 of Opisthorchis felineus. Classification (NCBI taxonomy): domain Eukaryota; kingdom Metazoa; phylum Platyhelminthes; class Trematoda; order Opisthorchiida; family Opisthorchiidae; genus Opisthorchis; species Opisthorchis felineus. The sequence goes on from SJOL01007707.1 coordinate 175,467, forward strand.
CTTCACTGCCGTACAACCATTTATTTTCGTATGTGTGCGATCCATGGTTGTACGTGGACTGGGAAACTGTCAGGGCACCCACACCTAGACAGGAGGACGATTAGGGTCCCAAACCAAAGCCTTTGGCTCAAAATCCTGACCGCAAGGCAGCGGTGTTTGGCGGAAGATGAAAATGCATTTCAATTTTTATAGAACAAGTCGCCACACATGTTTCAATCTCCAACCTGGAGGGCCAGGAGACTGTGTTCATCAGACCACTAACCATTGACCAGTCTGGTGTGAGACTCTGCAAGTGGCACGCAGTATGATTCAATGGGTCGCCGACGTACTCAAACCGTCACACTACGGTTAGGTCCAGTCTCTTTCTACTCCATAAGGGCAAGAATAAGGAAGACGTTGTGGTCTTCAAATGCACAACTCAAGCTCAAGGCATCCATCTGTGTTACTCAGATTCTCCAGACCTGATATTCAGTGCTCTTGGACTTTGGACTCTTTGGACTCTCACCAATTAGTAACTTTCTTCCTCCTTAGACAGAATGCAGACAAGGGTGTAACTGTAAGAGGTGACTTTTGCGGGGTTTCCCTCGTCTAGAAGGAGACAGAACATCAGAGGGCCTTTACCAGTCATCCCCTATCTCCAGCTTCAATGGATGTTCCTTTGCCTTTTAGTCACATTCATTTAGGATGCGAAGGTTTTCACCATCAAAACCAAGGTTACGAGAATAGTATTTGTGGTAAGAAATCGTGACCCACATAGAAGTAAACACTAGACAGTTCAGCAATTACTGCCCAGGCTTCTATACGATCCAGCTTATCTTCTACCAGAGATGGTCGGACACCAAAAGTGAAGATCATGTTCAAGAGATCCAGTGAATTTATAAGCTCCGTCTTCATCTCATGAGCGTTTTCAGACCCATATCAACAATTTAACCACCAAATTAAATTTTCTACTCACCATTCCAACCTACCACAATTAGTGCACTTGATGACCCGTAGACAAAGGGAAAAACCAACAGGCCGGTTTACAGACGTCTACTTGAGTAAGTTTTTTGTTCACTCGAAAAGGTAAAGAAATAGGATTTTCTGCCAAACCCACCATGAAAAGAAAATGCTCCCAAATGAGAAACCCTGTTCCAAAAAGGTCATTTGTTGTATTGGTATGATGATGCACCCTGAAAGTTATTTTTGTCTATGCGCCTAATGCTCCTAAATAGTACCATACTCATAGGCATCTTGGTATACTTGCTGTTTCGCATCCCTAAAAAAATTACCGTACAAAAAGCGGTGATATAAGAAATCAGTGCAGGTTCCTTTATCATTTATTACCTGTACACAGGTTTTCTGTTATCTTTCGGATAATATTCAAATCTTCATGATAAATATGTGGCTACTGAATGTTTCTCCCTCACCAGGTAAAAGTTTGGTTCCAAAACAGAAGGATGAAAAAGAAGAAACTTCAATCGCGTAATCCCAGCGTCGGGGGATGCGGTGGTGTTGCAGGGAATTTTTCGGAAACTGATGGTGACATGATCACAAAAGAAGGGTTCGATGTTGGGCTAGAAGGTGATGACTTGTCGGGAAGCGGTGAGGATTCGCAGCACTATCTGGACGCGAATGCCACACACCGAGAAGCTTCTCCTCCATTTTACAGGCATGCGTCCCATTCCGACGGAGACAATGATGATATTCAGTTCACAGATAGTCGAGGAAAAGAGCAAAGCAAGGATGAATCCATGAAAAAATTGGATATGATTAGATTTGCCGAAGGAAAGATGTTACTCAACTCCATGTTACCACAATCGCCGTCTAAATCGGTTCCACTTTCTTGTGCTCTACACGGACTAGGTAGGGTTTCTCCAGAGTTGGGCCGGAGACTTTCGCAAACAGAGCGATTTATCGGAGACACAGAAATTACGGCATCATTATTGCAAAACAAAAATCTGGACTTCATGAACCAAATGTTGCGCAGCTGCGTTGCACAAAGTGAGGAGAGACAGAATTTACAAGAAAACCAGTCCATTTCACAAAGAGGAACGCCGGATGACCAATGGAGTAAACAACACCTTATCGAATCCAGTACCCAACCTAGCACAGCAACACAGATACAAATGTGTCAGCATATTGACAATTCCGAAAAGACATGTGCTGCTCTAACCAGTACCCCAGGTTGGCAAAATACTGTAGTTAACGCAACCCTGCGTGACCCAGGTATTTTCAAATCAAGCTATCCACATCCCAACCTTAATTCACTCCCACATTCAATTTCTCATTTAAAGGATAGTGAGTACTCTTCAAACACTTTCGAAAGTGTGGCAGCCCAAAAATTGTTCTCTGGATCTGTACCCACCAGCATTACCATATGTCAACCACCACTATCTGCCTATGTTTCCAACTCGGTCATCACGGAGAGCTCTGTTGACTCAAATCGCTTTCACTCCCCTAATTCAGGACTGTTGGGAATTTCTCAAGATGCCTTTCTTCGACAGTGTCTCTCTTTTGACGGAGAGCTTGGCGTGACCGACAGAACAGAACCAAATGAGGTCAAAAGTTTGGTTGATTCGGACTCATCAGAACGCCAAAAGTACTCAGTATCACAAGTGTTTGATCCAGCAGCAAACTTCTCCCAAAACCGTTGTTCTATTGCACAGCGATTCCCATTTGTGGACATTTCGGCATTTGGGATAAAGCACTACACACATGAAGGAAGCTATCCATATCCGACAACATTTGAAAGTTACGTGACTCCCGTGGTAGCCCCTCAGTTAGCTGAGCACGATACAGTTTACGGGCGACCATTTAGTCTAGAGGATCCCTCGAACACCTCGGTGTCAACACATTGTGTAGATCCTTATATTCAAGCCGGTGAGAAGCGAAACTACAAGAGCGCACAGTTATTTAACGAAAACTCAGTTTGCGCTATTTCTGGAGCGACTACTTACTTAAACTCCAACTGCCGAACCACGTCAGTGAGTGCAAACTCATGCTCTCAAATATTCGGAGGAGATAGCACAAGTTCTCCAGATTGTGTTCTACCCAGTTCTGTGCACTTCCAGTCAAATCATTTCCGACCGGGTTTTGGAACCGACCCCGATAATGACTATCCAGCGTTTTACAATACCTACGCAGCATCAAAGCCCCTCTGTGGTTCCACAACCTTTCCTCATTTCACCCATTCAGTTCCAGGACCGATGGTGGACCTTTTTGCATCACCCGGAAACCAGTCTTTCATTCCACATTCGACATCAACCATACCTTTTCAGTTGTTTGCGAAACAAAACTCTGTTGATTTGCCCTCCTGACTTGATTAAAAATACCTCAATGCATGGGCGATCGATTTCTTACAAGGCGAGCCTCATCTGTCTTACAGTTTAATGAAGCCGAACCGAAAAACGCTGACATGTGAATTTCTTTAATCCTTCAAAACCTCACTTATCTTCAATCCACCAATGCACAGGGTCATCGGTTCCGCGAGTTGTTGTCTTGTCGTTAACGGTACGAACTATTTTTTCTTCATTTCTGTGGAATTATCACACCTGTAAATTAATTTTATCCAAGCACACTTTCAAGAATTGTCCAAAGACGGGTTAATAAAATAGACTGTGTTCTGTCTACGCGTTGCGAACTGTCGCTATCCATCTAGTGAAACCTCAATGTATTAGGCCGGGATATCCAGTTCATACATATTTGGTGGGAGATTTAGGAACAGAAATAGATGAACTATCCTATTTGATATGAGTGCTTTCGGTAGCACACCACCCAGCACAGTAGCACACCGTTTCCGTGTCACACGTACCAAGCCACTTCCCCGTTAGCTACTTATTTCCTCCTGTAAACTCAGGTTATTCCCGTTTGCGGCCACCTAACTCATCAAAGTGTGCATAAGTTTCAAAGGCCTCAGTTGAAGTGACAAAATAAATAACAAAGAAGCATCACCACAGGACCTAGGCCATTTCGAAGATGCGTAGTAGACAACGTGTTGATCGCTACGTGGTCGCTTCCGTGGCTTCATCGGACACATACATTTATTTTGTAGGAGCACACTGAAAGTAGTATATGTGAAAGTTGGATTTTCTTTCTTAGTCACTTCGTAATTTCCCTGTAATAATGTGGCGGTAGAAATCCCGACCACCGACCTCGTGTGACTGAAGATTAACTTGGAACCACACAATCCAAAACTCGAATACATTGCGGAGCAGTCGCTTGTTGTGCCGGACTTGCGTACATGCTAACTTCAAACAGACATCTTCCTCATTGTATCTATTATCGCCCTGACAAAATTCCTCAAGAATCTACATAGCTTGGCATAACTGAATAGGGTACAGTTGTTGAATTTACTCTCAGTAGCTAATCTAAATGATTCTCTAGTCAAAAGCCTCAAAGCGCACAATGTTCAATACTTTGGCTAACCGTCAACAAGCCAGGAAGTGATTTTAACTGCATACATCTTTAGACATTAGTGTCTGCAAAAATAGGACCAGGAACGTGACTTACAGTTGATCTAACAGGCAACCCCAGAGATCGATAATTCCTTTTCCCAAAATTCGCCCCACTAAAATCCTGTTGGAACCCATCAAAAAAAAACTCTACCCACATTGTGAACGCCGGGCTGCTGTTATCATCCGAAAAAGTATTTATCCAAGATAGCTTGTAAGAGCCTGCCTAATGACGTGATTCAGATTCTAGCAAGCAAGTTTACACATCCCATACGTTTTCCAATCACATTTCTAGGATTTTGACTTACTCTTTTCTTTAAGATTAGTGCAAAGCCACTTGGTGTTCTACGCATTAAACGGCTGTTCCTTTTCTTGGGCAAACACCGATTCAGACACCTTCATTCTACTCCTCATCTTTCGCTGCAACCTAACACAATGAATTTTGCCAACAGCCCTCAGTACTGCCCTCTTAAGGCCTCTCACCAACTACAAATTAATCCTCTCCATTTATTATTCCCTTCATCTTTTCGGCACTAAACTGATTGTGATGAACACATAGGCCTCACTTTTCCGCTGTTTGTTTGATTCTCTACGTCCCACTGCACAGTCAGGGGACATAGCAGCACAGAATTGCTTTTAGCCGGAAAAGAGCATAGGAATCCTGCTCGGAATTGTTACCCCACAAAAATCCCATATCCAAGTCCAAAAGATTTGGCATCATAAATGCGCCGCCGACCGTGCTGATACCCTTATTAGTTTATGATGAAGAATTCCAGCTTTTGCCTGTCCTACTGGTTCGGTGGCTAAGCTTGAACAACAAATCCACGAAACTCTTTTTCGGTTGCTTTCATCCATTACCTCTGGCAGTGAGCGAGAAAACCTCTATTTTGTCATCCTGAGCCATCGTGTGATTTCGTAAGCGTGAACAAAAAGACAGTCATATTACAGTAAGACGCAACTGAGGCTATAAATGTTCCCTGTTGAGCACATGAGACTAGTAAATTCAGTCCAACATCTACTAAGGTTTATCTAATATGCAGTAGGGATCCAAAAGTATTTCAGGAGGGTAAAATGCTTTGAAAATGGGTAGTAGTTAATCTAGAAGAGTTAACTTTGCCATGTATATATGTGTGTGGAAGCTTTACCATCTCGTCAGCAGGATAAAGATTTGGTGGTGATTACTGGTACTGATTTAGAGGGTTCAAACTGATGTTAAGCAAGGATTTTCTTGTATGTTTCCGGAAATCTAAACTCTGGCAATAGCTGAAACGCAAACAACCTCTTCAAAAGTTATGCTCAGCCAATAAAAAACCCACGATATTACATCAGTAGTCACATAGTGGTTATACTACTTCTGTTCAAGAGGAACCAGACTCCCGATACAAATGGCAGTTGGTCAGACTGGGCGAGGGGAATAAAATTATGCATGCCTGTTTCTGGATTTCACATTTGCGAATCTAGACTTTTGCCTTCATTTTAACCCAGTTAGTCAGATGCGCACATGCGCACGGATCAATGCTGTATTTGCGCCTATTGATTAATTCATTCGTCTTTGCTTGAATGGTGTTTGTGCACCAGTCAAAACGTTTTTGTTCTGGTAATCATCTGTAATTCGCACGCAGTCACTCGCACACCAGTGATTCTCCCCCCTCATTATCCGAGCACTTTATCCTTTTCAAAGCGACAACAAACCTTTGTAAAGATTCTTCTTGATCGCTCTTTTAAAATAGGTTGGTAGAGTGCTATGGATTCTGAAACCCAATCGCACACTGAAAAGTAGTTTTCAAATAACTGTCTAAGATGGTTCGTCAAACGCCGGTTGCCGATTCTTCATATGACCAGAGGAAAAGCAGTTGGCTTATAGTGGCCTGTATGGGAGACAACACTGTCAACTGTAAATTAGTAGCTCGTAGTGGTTCCAAGACAAACTTGTAAAACCGCTAGCATTTTAAACCGTCATTTGCCAAGCTCACGATCCATCAAGCTTACAAACTTCATCAAATATTGCAGGCACAATTTCATGTTGATTATAGACTCCGTTACAGGAGTCTAACGGATAGTGTCTGCTATTTCAACAAATGGTGTATTCACAAAGATGGGTCCCGTCACCGTTTGCTAAGCAGACTAACCGAACATTGAGCAGAACGGCAAGTTCATGGCTTAACATGACATTCTCTAGGCCAATTACCAACCGAACTTAAAGATCATCTGTCATGCTTTCACCAAATACACTTATTTCCACAGCAATTTAGTTTAGTTTTCCCTCAGGAAAATCATCGGTAGAAGTTACAACCGTCAAATTCTAAAATTTGCTGAGGAGGGGTCACCACTGTTAGTGATAAAAATCGAATTTTTGTTGACAGAGACCGTTTTTATGCTCCCGGCACTCCTGGACATGGTTAGACTCGACTGGGCTACTGATCCTTAGACGTGCGCAGGATTCCTTGCGTTTTTTATAACTGTTTGTCTGTTTTATAATTTCTATGTCTGATACTGTTGGGGAGATACTTTACTTAAGGTTAAGAATAGAGCTATTATATCGTTGGTTTTCGGTACCCCAAAGAATCTTCTTCTGTCTGGGGTTAGTCGCCCTAGTTCGCTTCTCCGAAGTATAATTGACTGAGGTACAGCATTCTGGTTGCTTGGCTACCGTTGGTTCGTCCCTGACTAAGTTTACCTGCCAGACTACCTGTATGCATTTTCGTCATTACTTCATCACCTCGGCCCAAATGTGTCTGCGACCGGGGCATCACGGCTATGACCCTAAATAACCGCCGTGCGGCACACAACAGCCCGAAACAATAAATTTGCGCTGTTTGTGGGGTTAGCGAGAATTTTTGACAAAGGCTGACAGCACTTTGTTTAATAGACATGAACTACAAATGTGCCGTACCCGAACAGGTGCAATCTCAGGCTATGACAGTTCGGGATGCAGGTACAGCACTAACTCAATGTATTTACCGGAATCGGTGGTTCCAACGGAGTGTGCCGTATGCTTTTGTTATTGTATCTTATGAATTAACAACGACAGCCACTCATTTCAGACGTTCAAATGTAAACAATTCCGACCTTCAAGTGCAGCTTGTCGACCTACCAATACAAGCGAGCATGCAGATGAAGCCACAAACGAATGCACAACCAGCGTTGTTTCTCAAAAATACTCACACAACTTTGAGGCGAACCACATGACATAAAACGACCAGTTAGTCTATGAACGAGTTTGGAAGCTGCTTTGAAAAATTTTTCTCATTAGCCGACCATTATTCATTTATTTTATGCATGTCAAACACTGTTAGGTTACTTGAATAAACGCAAGACTAGTGGAACTATAAGTAACCCCGAGAAACTGCCTTTGAGATGAAGTCCTTAATTTCGCCTGAAGAAAATATTGTACACTGCTTCAAGAAATAAGCCTCCTTTTAAACCTTTTGTTGATTCCCGAAAGATGTAAGCCTTTTTTTTAGTTTTTAAGTCTACGGTGAAGTTCAGGCTTACTTTGGAAACTGTCTAAACTATTTCGACCTTCCAAATTTCAAAAAGATTGCAGATTGCCAGAATTCTACGTCATCTGAATAGGATAGAAAATGAAAAGAGGTGGACTGTGAGTTTGCATGTCAGGTGCGGATCCCAAATGTGGTGCTGTCATTGCAGGTGTGACATGCTTCGGCAGGGAGATGTCCCCAACTTGAGGTACCTTGTGGATGCGGGTCAAACTGACACCGACATACAGCTGGAATATGATCTCATAGGGATCACAGCTGGTATTCGAAGGACTAGACCGCCATCGGTCATCCGATCATAATCGGATGTGTTGTCAAGCGGAACACTGTGCTGAAAGTTAACTCAATACCTAGAAAACCGGTTGAAACATGGTAGTGAAGACAAAAGCTTTGTGGGTGAAAACGAAGCCGGCGCACTCGCTCGTTAGTTAACGAGCAACAACAAGTTAACTATCGCCTAGTGAAAAAGGCATAGTTTATTTCTCAGGGGAATACCAGGCATTATCCATAATGGTTTGCTTACGATGATTTTGTGAGCACTTATAGCGGGAAGTTTCCTTTTTGTCCCGAATCCGGTTCAGTATATGGGATTTTTCAACAGTACAGTAGTTTATAACGTCTTCTTTGCTGCATATCTTCTGTCCATAGGAAAAACACCATGGCGATATTACAGCGCGAGGAAGCGACATCTCATCGTGTGATGCTACACTCTGGTGGTGGTAGTTTCGCGGTTTCTAAAAGTTTGGTTTCCAAATCTATGCCGCAATGGAGTGGAGCTCTCGGGGAAAACTTGCATTCCGCCAGGACGCGCAGTTCCTTACGTGTACATGTGTTCAGTCACAAATTTGTAACGGTCTTGAGAACCTTTTTGTTTGACATGTAAACCGGGAGGAGAAAGTCGAATAGAACTACTTCTAGTGTTCAAAAACTCATACAGTAAAAAAAAAATACCACAGCGAGTCCCATCCACTCCACATTGTAAATGTGCCTTCAGAGACATTTTGCGATGCTCAGTCAATGTAATCTCCAGTAAAATATCTGGCAGATAAACCGGAGAAATTGATAAAGTCTTCGCACATTCGGTTAGTTCAATTAGGTTATCTGCGCACAGGCTGGTCTACAATTTGCAAGATGTACTTTCTTGTACTTTCTCCGTATAAGGACTATATTTGCCTCGAAGTATGTAATCTATTTTCAAATGTCATATTATCATCGTAGCAGTATGCTAGAAATTACTGCTTGTGACACAATTCGTGATGGGTCCGCGACACGCGAATTCATCGTACTTTGAGAACAGAAGGATGTTCTTACTATGCTGTCCAGATTCAAAGTGGCAGGAGGACGGTAAAATTGCCTTGAGAACTTTTGGCAAACAGTTGCATGCGGACAGAAACGAATGACTGACCTTTGTCAGTAGCTCATCTGTATTCATACGAAAATGTGCGAACAGCTTAAATCTCCTGTTTAGAGCAATCGAGCGGTGCTGACTAAAGCAAGTTGATCCGGAAAACCGAGGGAGTGCAAACTACCTTGATGAACAAATGTCCCTTATTTTTTCCCGCTCATGTATATGCACAGTTTATTTTTTATTCACTATTCGGAAAAACTACTTTTTGAGGTCTAGTGAGTAAGTCTTTCTTCCTGCATTAGTAATTTCCTTCCATCATTGTGGTCACTTTCTCGGAAACGATCGCAGTTATGTGGTACACCTTTGGGGGAAGCTAGCTTTCTGTATCGTTTGACTTTGCCAACGCAGGTAAAAATACCGTAGGAGTATTCCGTGTCAGATTGAAAATCAGTTTTTGCTTTATCCGAAGCCAAAGACGCTACCTGCATAAAGACAGTAGCTAAGTAATCTAAACAAGCACAATACGGCCACACAAAAAATTTGCGGAGGGCAGCCATTTGAACAATGTTCATTAGTTCATGTAATGTAGTTAAACAAGAACCAAAATTGCGTACGGTTCGCCTCTGTAAGTCAACGAGAAAGCACTATTTTAAGGTGTGGTAAACACTCCATTCCTCTACGCCTACACGCAAACCCGTGTCGGAAATGTAAAATCATACTCCCTATGACAACCGCACTTCAGTGTAGTAACTAGGCTTCCGTGGTCCACTTGTTCCAAACACGAGTTTTAGAGGTGACAGATTTCTCCATATTCTCACGTGGATCCCATGAATCGCTGCAGTGGGAATTCCAGGGCCAAGCTACACGTGTCACCGTCAGAGACAAACACACCGATTATTCATCAGCACATCAGTTTCAGAAGACATTTGTCCTGTTGAATGACCTCTGACATCATGACACAATAGTTAATAAACTGGGGCTGAACGACAACCACACATGAATTTTTCTGCGTAGGAAGAGGGGTGACCTGATAGCCTTTGTACATGTTGATTATGCTACTGGGGGTGGCTCAAGACGGAATCTAAAGTTGCCGTGGAATGAATGTTCAGTGATGTGTATCAACAAACAGCTGAAAATCATCTTTTTCTGCATAGAGTCCCTTCTGACTATGGTCAGTCTGATGAGTTGGTTCGGCCTGGATTTCATTTTCCCCTGAGTTGGTGTACACTCATAGATTGTCCCTTCATTTCGGCCGTTTCTTTCGGGGGAAGATGAGGTGGGAATAAACGCCGATCGGTTGGGTTTGCACGCCTGTAGGTTTTCGCGGCACACAGGCCTAAATTGTATACAAAACACAGCAATAAATACTTGAAATTTGTGATGATATCCTCGGGTCAGTCAGAACATGAAAAATCTGTTCTGAACTATGACACCCTTTCAGCACGTCTACCTTAAAGGTAGGTGGAGAAAAATACTGCTAGTTCTTCCTAATCCTAGACAGGATATAGGTAGGAGATATAGGGAGTGCAACCGGACGATACATATTCAGATCAGGATCTCGCAAACTTGTCTGTGACTATGAAAGTAATGGAGCATGACCTAACTGATCAAAAATCCTGAACAGTCTTACCTGGGCTCAAGGGCGTTCACGAAAGCTCTAGCACTTTCACACTTGGCACCTACACCGATGGGACATAGCAGAAGATAGCTTTGCTGGGCTGCACTGAGGTCACTCAAGTCTGTCGAATAAAATGAGCATATTTTTAACCTACCGACTGAATGAAGTCGATAGGATAAAATACAGTTTACGATTCTCCAGTCGATAGCATAAAATACAGTTTACGATTCTCCTTGGATTAAAAAAACAGCCACTAGTTCATCACCAGCAAATCTTCAAACAATGTCCATATGAATGAATACAAACTGCCACATGGTTTGAATTGAACTCGCGCGAAACACCACTTTTGATTCGGAGGAACGTGGAATGAAAGATGAATGGGCCTCAAGTTCTCCGCAGTAAGACGATAATAACGGAATCATTAGCAAGTGGCATCCGAGAACTTGTATTGGAACTCATAGGAGTAGTCGATAACCCTAACACAAGAAGTGAATACACAGCTAATTAGAACATAGATGAGTAGAACCTGCAACACACTACGGCACTAGTTGTTTGAGCTTTACTGGTCAGTCTCACTAGGCACTCTTAAAAAAATGATTTTTCAGTCCCCCGCCAACAACGCATTCTTCCGTTTGCTTCATTGCCTTGTTTTGTTTAAATCTCAATCACCTAATACCTGAATGGATCAAACATACCTACTACAAGCAATACAGGCTTACGAGCATAAACCAAGGAACTCGACAGAAATTGACTCGCTATGGGTATATGCATCGTAGTCTGTGGCAGGGATACCCTTTGCACAAAGAACCGACATAACACGACAATACCTCCGTCCAGAATAGAAACCATCCAAGTAAACCACAGACTTCAGGCTCTTAATGCGAGGGTGAACCGACCGTGGGATGTGGTTGGTGTAACAGAAGCACTCTCGTTTCTTCCAGCCCAGGATATGTATAAGATGAATCCACCTAGATGCTAACAAAGAAACCTCCGCAACTGTACCGACACTAATATTCTTCTTATTGTTTGTTTCGGTATCAGCAGGTCGGGAGGCAAAAACAGATGACCATGTTGTTTCCTCTGATCTTTCACTCATGTATCAGTTTGTCGTTATTCCGTCTGGAGCGCGGTGTTCAAGCTATTAATATTACTATTTGTAATAACTTCCTGTCCGTTCCAACCGGAAGTTTGTGCACGGAATTCTCAATATATAGGCTGTTTATCCCTTCTAGCTACGAACACCTTTCCTTAGCAATCAAACTTTCTCATTTGGGCGCACTGTCTTGTAAGGATGCATCACCAGACTAAATTGCACTATATCTTTGACGGAATACACTCATTTGTAAAGTGTTGGCAATAACAGGATACTCAGCTAAATCTTTCGTTTGTGATATGCTTCAACTGAATGTGTCGCACACAAGTCGCCCCAGTTGACACCATATTCGAGACATCACCATATATTTCACTGACAAAACACACTACTCATAATATTGATGAAAACTCTCAGGTAATTACACTGCTATATCTCGAATATCTTGCCATCTGAGCTATCAGATGGCAGTTTATTGGTCAGTTTGTCGCTAAAACCATGTTAATTTGCAATTAACTGCACTTCGTCCATTGCGTAAAGTTTGCTGTTCAAGTAGAACATAAGGTTGATGGAAAATCGAAAACTACGCCTACCTGATGATCTTTGAGAACAGCGAAACCGGTGGTGGAATATCGAAGAGCTATCAACGACCCTATGAGTAACATGTTCCGTAATAGTGTAATAGCGCCCACTGAAACCTATGGGCTTTCTCAGTGCATTAGTTGTTTTTTTCGTAGGTTTTTGAGAATGCTGACCACACTGGTGTGGCCGTTTCTAGGGCATTCTTTCGAAACGTGTCATTTGAGACTGCTACGTTACTCTGATATCCTTAGGACAATGTTCAGATCCTCAATTTGGCCAGATTGCGCAGTATGGAGGGCGTGATTTGGCACGTCTTGACATGGAACACTGGGCGTCCATCTATTTCTGAAAGGTGCTATTGGGGTTACAGCGCTTGTTGTCTTCCAGAGCTAGTTATTGCGTACCCTCCTTTCGTTTCATCCTATGCAAGTCAGTGGGCAACTGTTTCTCTGCTGGCCCATGTCCTAGTTCGATCCGGATAGTGAGAATAGTTTTTCCACATTTTCTAGTCTTACTGCAGTTCAGTGAGTGTGTGCCTGTGCATCCGTGCGTACACGTGTTCATATGTGTATTCACACATGTGGAGCTGTACATATCTGTGGGAGAAAATACTGGGCATCGTCGTGGCGGTGGTTTCCCTCACTCTCCTAATGCTAACCACAACCGAGATGAGGGCTAGGGGTGGATGTGGAGTTGAAGTAGAGAAGACAGGGAGTGCTGAAGCCTCATGTGACTAAACTATGCGGAATGCTAAGATTTTATGGGTATTTAATGGCCCTCTGGAGACGAGGACGAGGGGCAACAGATGTCATGCTTGCGCTAGATTGTGCGCTCTTGTGTGTGTGCGTGCGTGTGCGCACTGTTCGTCTTATAAGCTTTGCGTTGTGAATGTGCTCAAGCAAACAGGCACGGGCACAACATAAGGAGACGCAAGAGATCTCGGAACGTCATCCAATTCATCAGAACGAGGCTTGGTTGATGATGAGAGTCAGTGGGAGAAAATGAGTCGAACAGAGACTCGCTTAGATTGTAAGTTGGAATCCGTACAAATGGTGCCATAAGCTTGTTCAAAGAACCAAGGCGGATAAAGTAGTAGCGGCATTCTATGTTTAAACATGATTCTATAACGTGTTTCCTGATTAATGCACTAAAGTCAGGTTTGTTCGATATCCTTTTCATGTGCCTTTCCTTCTACCCTACTTTTGAATGCACATACTTCTTTACATGGTTGTTGGCAGGAAGAGGTGGATCAACCGTGAATTATCGCATCCTGCGGTCGTTGGCTGCTGCTTTACGAGGCACACTGTCCTGCTAAACAGTTCAGGCAAGTTAGCACTGCGATCCCATCTGAAGACAGTGCCAGCAACTATCAAATTCTCGTTTATACATTCGTTGTACAATCGATTAAAACTCCGATAGACTTGCGAATAGTGTAGTAACATGGGAAAATACTTCGTAATGTTGAGTATTGGCCCAATTCAGGTGTGAAGCTGCGTGTGATTAGCACAAAAGAGAAACTCACTTGCGTCTCATTTGAGTGATGCACTACCACTATCTTAAGTAAGGAGAGAAGCGTCCCCCTCCAAGCAACTTTCATTTCGTTCAGTCGTTTAAGCTTACCACTTGGGACAATGTGCAGCGTTTTTATAACTCAAATTTTTGATCATCATCGGTAACCGATTAACTTGCCCCTGGTGAAGGTCATCCACAGTGATCAAAAGGTTTAGGTATAAAACTTCTGGCATAATTGTACGTATCTTTGGTTCAGCTCCGAGTGATGACCAGTTCACGTATGGGATACAGATCAGTTCTCTTGGTTCGTGATTGGTCAGTTATCCCTCGTAGTAAATATCGCAATCACAGCGCGTAGAAAAAACTGGATGCCTCACCTGTATAACGTTAAGTCATTAAGTGATTTCACTTGGCCAGACCCATGTCCAATGAGTGAGTTGTCTTCTTCTGGGGCAAACGCAAATGAATATTCCTGTAAACACACACACCAACTGTTTTTGTTCATGCCATGTAGAATGATCTTGACGGTAAAGGCAAAACTGGTTGTGTGCTGTTAAAGAGTTTTCAGCAACCCTGCGAGTAGTCTCACTCAACAAAATATACTACTATTTCTTGAATATCGTACCAAATGAAGCACCAGGCGACCTGATGCAGCACATTCAGTTGAAGCAGAAAATCAATAAAAAAGTGACTCAGCTAGGTTTCAGGTGAGTCTCCCATGAAGACCGAATTGGTATGCAAATGAGTGCATTTGTCGGATTACGTGCAATTTTGGTCCAATTAGGATATCAGGTTGACGGACACTCAGGGACTGCGCCTCCTTGATGAGCCCCAAAAACGGTGAAACCGGTCGTGGGCTGTCGAAGAGTTTTCAGGAACCTTGTGAGTAGTTTCATTTGAACGAGAGGGCTTTTTGACCTTGAGATAACGGAGTCTTGTCTCATCTCTAACCTCAAATTATGTTTATGTGGAATCCAGTAGGTTTCCCGTAACCCGTTGTGCACATGGAAAGGTTCAATGTCCACACCCTTACCCTCGCATTACATTACCAATAACCTCCTTGAACACAGCAAATGGCCAGGTAGGTTGGTTCAAGTTAAAAAACAGTAGAGGTTGCATCTTATCCTTTCTACAGATCTTTGAAGATGTTTTTCTATCATTAGACAATCCTAGTTTCAAAGCCGCGGCTTGTCCTCAAAAGTTGCCTCTGTAGTTTTAACTGAATATTCGAGTATAACAAATGTGAAGTGTGCGTGACGACGTTTAGTCTATGGCCTTTGAATCAATGTTGGACACACCAGGGGCCGGAATGAGAAGAGGCGCAAGAAAGTGCATGTTTCGGATGGTTTGGGAAGGATCTTTCAAGGGAATAACTCTAGGCTTCAACATATTCAGCGGATCCAATTGGTTGGCTTTTGTTAGTAATTCCTAGTTGCAAATGTTTCGTATCTCTAATTGAACAGTTTCGTTTTACAAATGAATTTGTGATTTGCGAGATGAGATCTGTTAGATAGGTCTTGTCAGCTGTCTTAGAAGCCCTCAAACGAAACAAACCTACCTTTACCTAAAACATACCGTATGAGTATGAGGTGCTTGCTACGATCCTGCCTTTCGTGCTAACCCGGCCTGGCATGGGACGAGACTATTGCAACTCAAAAAGTTATGAAGGTTGTTAGCTTCTCGGCTTTATAAACAAACAACAGTTTGTGAAATGAACATGAAAACTTTTCTCAGATAAACCCTTCCTTAATTTACTGCTCACACGATGTACGTTCATCCTCATTACGACTAGCAACGAATAAAGTGATGCTTATGTAAACATTGCTTTGACTATGCCGTTTGTGTAACCGTTTTTGTTTTGATTGCCTTAAATAAGAACAGTTAATCGCTCAGCTACAACATCCTTTCGGTGCCTAGCTGCCATACCACCTGAGGAAAGCACGACGGTCGAGATATTGTCAGCACGCCCAAGTCTAGGCAGGAGCAGCCAAAATGTCAGGGTTGATTTCAAACCACTGACCTTCAGGTCCATAAGTTCGCGCCTTAACCACTGAGCTGTTTCGAGCTCATCTGTTTTGTGTGCTGGAGTCAGTATAAGAGAGACGGCGACAAGATTTCTTCTCAGATGTCATTACAGCACAAAATAATTTCAGATGTATGTAGCGTGACTTCTGGAAATGCCAATGAGCTATTCCACCAACAGCAGTTCGTGAATAAACATTTGACACATCCTTTAGCCTTTGATCTAATTCTATGGTAGCTGATTATGCATCTTGTTTCGATCAATACCGATCTTCCTGTAGGATTGTGAAGAACCAAATTCATGACTGTTTGTTCGTGAGGGGTTGAAAATGACCTCAAGCTGACGGGACAAGGTGATCTATATCGGGTTTGGCGGAGAAACAAACAAACTAGAAAGGTCATAACGCGATAAATGGTTTTTAATTTGTGATTTGTAATGATTCACCAAACGTTTGTTTTCACATACAGTTAACCTAAGTAACAGACGTGCCCACAATAACGATATGTTTTCGCTTCCCGCTATTCCACTCGTCAGACGTAATCCGGACACGTGTCGTCTGACAGGGCCCGGGTGATTTGAACAAGACTGGGAGTATCATAACGACGACACATTTTTATGACCCACCGACTAAATCAACGATGTGTGGTTCCACGTGAAATCTGAGCTTTCTGCCCCCTTGTTGCCGCCCGGCTCACCAAACAGATTTTGATCCTTGACATGCATTTTGTGCAGTGAAGAAGAGAAGGTCGGTAAATATGCTGAATTATTGGCAAGCTCTCTGCACAACGGCGCTTGGAGCGATAGTTTAGCCCTTTGGTCACTTGTCACACAAATGAACCATGCGGATAGAGTGACTAAGTTGGGTCATTTAATATAAATCATTCACACCCCATCAATTCTCCCCGCCAGGAAAACGTACGCATGGAATTAAAGATCCTTTAGTTGGGGGAACAAAGATCTAATAGCTGTCAACTCGGCACCTTACGGACTGATAAATCTGCAGTGTTGTTACTCAGGGATTAAAACACCGGTAGGGCAGATGTTCATATATCTTATTTCCGACTAAAAACATTGCAAGGATTTTTACGAGCTAAATCAATCGCCTAGCATTGCGGCTATGGTTTTGAGGCACATCTAGGAAAACGGAACGGGGCTACCATTGGAAAGTTTGATCCAGCCACCTAATTTTTTGCACTGCTATCCGTTATTCCTATTTAGTATGCCCACTTCTTTTGAATGCACAAGTTGACTTCAGGCTTGCATGCTACCAGGCAATGTTAAGCCGTATTACATCTAGGAGAGTGTTAGTATAAAGCTGTCATAATTCTGACCTACATCGAACTTCTGAGGCCAGAATCAGACCGCCTTTTCTAGCATTCGCATAGGATCCGGACGAGTGAAGTCCTTTGTCACAGTGATCCTCGGAGAGCGTACTTGTTCCATGCTGTCGTTTTTCGGATTTCTGCTGAGTGTGATAAAATTATACTCGCATCATCCTGGTTTAAAATACCCTCCTGTTAGAAGACCAGAGAGGACTCATTAAACCATAAGCTCAGAATTACTGTAACTTTCCCGTAGTGCATATTACGAACAACAGCAGGGATGTAAACTGTGGTTCTCTGGCATGGGAGGCAAACCCATTTGACAGTCATCTCAACAGCTGGCACGTCTGAATTATCACAAATGACTTGGTGGAACTTTTTACATATGTAATAATGTGAAGCTAGTGCAAAATAGATCAGATTTATCAATAGCCAAAGCTGTCTGCGAATACAGTACCAAGTTTTCTTCATTCATAAAACTGCGAATTTCACCACTGTAGGTAAAAGAAACGGTTGTGAAAGCAGTGAGATATAACACTTTCCGAAGGGCCCACGGAAACCTACACAGCACGTTGCAACTTGATGCATGCATCCTGTGAAAAGAAGCCAGACCAGAGGATGTAGAATATGGAAATCGCTCTGCGAAGATATAGTGCACTATTCTATAGAATTTCCTTATTTTCAAAGGATAGCCCATCTTTCACCTGTTTGTCGAAATGTCCAAATTGCAGTAGTATTGATGGTCACCTTGAAACACTCAAAAAGCCCTAGTTGTAATTTGGGTGCAAAATCTGGCATCCGTCCAAAGATAGCAGGTGATCTATCATAAGGAAAATAAATTTGAGCTGCTAAAAAGTGATTCTGAACAAAACACCCGACAAAATCACAAGCTAGGGCATTTAATCAGTGCGGTATTTACTGCATGCTCTATCAGGCACAAATATTTGTCCATGGCTATGTCAGTTTTCGAAGCGACGAGCTGTGTTCTGGGTCAATATGAACTCTGTGCGAACTGTGTTTGGGAAGCTGGCCGAGCGAGTTCTTTCCTGGGATTTAGTTTCTGTAGTTTTTTTAACAATTCGGTAGGAATCAGATCCTTGTCAACTATTGATTTTACGTGAATCCGGCACACATAGATACCAGGGCTCGCGGTGATGTCAATTGCTAGAATGATGGTGTATCATTAAATTGAGTAAAGAAAGACTGTCAGTGTGAGCGGCTGAGGTTGAAATGGTGCTGTTGCTGTCAGTGATCAAAGTCTCAGTCCGTTCACCCTCTCACAGAAGGGAGCTCAAGATCCGCCTCTCCCAGTAGTTAATCTGTCTACACAGAAAACTATCGAGTACTTTGGGCGCTGTGGCCATCAAGTTAATAGCGCTTGATTTTCATACAGCAGTCGCACGCCATTAGAGGTATTCCGAAGCTAGTTTTCTTTGCTCCAGGTAACACCGGAATTTCCATCAGACAATGCATCAAAGCTGTTTCACCATCCTTAAGGGGACAAAGATAAACTCCATTTCACCTGTAGCTTCCTCGCTTTCTAAAAGGGTTAGTTCTCGTTTTGTCCCCTCTCCCATCAGATCGCTTCGGTTCACAGCTCGTCAACTTGCACCAAATGTCCTCATAGGAAGGATTACTAAAGGCCGGATGAATTGCCTTTTAGGGTACCCGGTTCCCCTTTTCGGATAACATTCTTACAAGTATACTGTTGTGTGGTCCTCCACAATGACTGTTTATCTGATTGTAGCTCTTTTTTGGCTAGATGATCGACTCAGTTATGGAGGACTCGACTACATTCTCCTAGCTATCCATAAGTACTTTTTATATTTCCTAAGTCGCCCACTGATTGTCGTTTTGACGATCTGCATGCATCACCATATCAATGTCTGCAGGTGCGGACTTTCTAGGCAAGTTCTTCGCACTCAGTGACGCACTGTTCATTTCCCGTATGTTCTTCATCTCTTGACGTCCAGAATTGTTATCTTTGCTTGCTAATCAACTTCATCGTAACCTCTCATACAGTTCTGTGTCTGGTGTAGGTGGACGATTCGGTCCACGTGACCCTGTTATGTAAAGGCTTGGAACATATATTTTCATGTATTTGGTTGGACGGGAGAAAATATCTGATATGTACACTATAGATGGCCGAGTGTCATGCTATCATGGCAGTTGGTCCGATGTGATGTCGAAAACTCTGTCTATTGAAGCTGAACATTCGATCAGAGAACTTGATAACGATGACCTCGAGCACACACAAACACACCTGAAGCAAACTCACGGCGGGCTCGGAACACTAGTTGATCTAAGCCTCACATCACTCGAAATTATGAGCGACGTGTGCTCATCACACGGACACTTATTCTGTTCCGTTCAGTCGCTTATCCCATCTAGCTAGTCGAGACATTGCGCAATTGAACCGGATAGAAAAGCCACACCAATCTGAATTCACCTTTTATCAGTTCACTCGAACAGTGTATTTAAACCCAGGGAGTAGTGATAGTCATCCTGCGGGTGATTAAAGTTTCGAGCGGGAAAACAGGCCTTTGTTCTGTAGGTTGGATGCTCTGTTTTGTTGATATTAAATGTCATCTCACGAGAGGTTCATTTTACTTACTTTGCAACAAAAAACTTGAATAAGTGCCAGTGCTCCCTCCATAATGAAATGGATAATGTCGAAAAAGGAATGGCCCAGGTCTGAATCCTAGAATAACGCGCACTGAGTTAAGGAAACAGAAGACTGGTGGAATAAGACAAAAACCAAATTGGGCAGATGCCATGTGCGATTCGGCTGTTCTCACATAGGATAGTGGCCAACGGCAACAACAGTATGGGTCTGTCAGCAGTTTTATTTGCAGTACTGAGTGAGTAAGTGCTTGATGGGTACACACCTACCCCTAGACTATCTTCAAAGCCCTTCAACTAGACGAAAAAATAGCTTGTTCTTAACGGAAGGCTCGGCTGAATGTAGGCCGAAACTTTTGCTGTTATAATGCTCTTCAAAAGACTGTATTGCGCACAGGCTACTTTTAGTACCATATTTAAGATATCGACTTATTTTTGTTAACATAACATGTACGTACAACTTGAGTAGAAAATAAGACTGATACAAACCCAAGGACTTGGCAATGATCCCCAAGAAGGACTAGGCCTATAGTAAATGAAGAGTTTTCCGCAACCGTATCGGTGGCGTTGTGTCAAGGGTAGACAACATGCAAATACTGCTTTTTCAAGGCACCAGCTTGCCAAGTCTACCGGCAATCTGTGATCCTTCTCGTGGGGAAGCACATCACTTTGAAACGTAAACAAGCTTCAAAAACCCACATGCAAAACATCATATACAAGTTCGCCTTCGGTGGATATGCATTTTTGTGTAACTCAAAGAAGTGCGAACAAAAGTGGCTTCATTCTCCCCCACCCCCCGGAGGGGTGACTAAAGTAAGAGCCACAGATATGAAGGATGTCCCAATGTCCCAGAAAAACATCCGCAGGTGACTGAGGATGGGACACCTATTAACCTTTTTTTTACGTGTCTCATTTGGCATGCTTCTAAGGACGATAACAGAATGAATGATGTTCCCTGTGGTTCACCTCAAAATGAGCTAGCACAGGAAACTCTCTGACTAGGTACTCTTTGCTGTGCTCATGAGTCACCAAAACTGATACATTTCAACCTTCTCAGAGTCATCCTCCTTCTATTGACCCAGATAGTAACTTTTTCGTGTGGGTTGCATCAAGGCAATATTTCGGTCTACCCGTATCGACCGTACGCGATGGAAAAGCAAAGCCACACCACCATGTAGTTTGCCATGCGAGGGAGCTGAGGCAATCTTTGTGGGTCAGGTTTACGGATTAGAAAAGTTTGGAAAATAAATATATGCTGTGTTCTAGTCAGACGGACCGACAGGATAGACAGTGCTGCTCCAGTGACCAATTAGGATAGCTGAGGTCACTACCAACATTGACTGCGCAAAGTATGATCGATAAGCCGTTTAAGATCACTGGTTTCAATCTGGGCTGCTCATCTTAACAGTCATTCAAGATGAATTGAGCGTGGACACCTGGATAGTGTCCGCATGGATTACTTGAGCATAACTAAAAACCATAGACCAAGTAGTTTTGTCGGATTCATAATATTTATCTTAAGTAGTAACTGGAATCTGACTTTCAAAACGGATGTGAAAATTGCTTGGTTATCCGACTCAGTTCGAACGAAAAGTTGTTCAATCAGAGAATAGTCCAAGTTTTATTAGAACGACAGTTCTATTTCTTCGGAAGAAATTTTCAATTTTTGTGGACGAGTGGTTAGATTCCGACCGTATTTCCAACGGATTGAGAATGTAATAGCAAAAAGGCCATTCCAACGATCGCTGGTGGTCCGGCATATTGGGTCGCTGTGGGTCCATGCCAAGGGATAATTACCAAAGCGTAGCTGAGGTCTATTTTTGGAATGAGATCAGAACAACCGTAAATGTATGGCGCGCACAATGCTGTTAGAAGCACGCATTTTGTGCTTGTCACCGCCCCCTTTCAGACTCAGACTGTCAAGTTCGAAGGCCTTCCGTCCAACCCAACAATAAATTTGTGCAATTTCGACGCTCAGTCCTAAAGGTATACTAACCAACTGTTGTTGGGATTTAAATGTACATTTGGCTCAGCAAAGAGAGACCGCAGTCCCGGCTGTCCGTGGGGGAACAAGACGTCATTTATTACTGCGTATTAAGATCCGACGTTTTGGGATAATTTAAGTCAGATTGGTCATAATGACCCCTCTAATCTCCCCATTCTTCTCGACCGTGTAACAGATACGGTAAGCACTCAAGTCCTGATTATAAGCTCTCCAAACCGGTAGATGAATGCAGTTGGACTCCACAGAGAAACAACCTAATAAAACGGCAAAAGCTGGTCTATTCGGGGAGCTTATCATTCCAGCTAAGGACACTACTGCCTCTCCAGAGGAGACGATTTGCATTATGGGATGGTAATCGCATTTTTTCTGATAGGCAATGAGAGGGAAACGTAGATTGCATGTTCCAATTAAAGGAACAAATTTTTGGTCCCAACAGGTCTTGTTGGGTAAATATTTCCTTCGGTAAAACGTGTTCCACGAAATATCACAGTGAGGCACTGAGAGTTCTCGCATGTGGCAAGCTTTTGGTTTTCAATGAAGTCATTTCGGCAGCATATTTGGTACCCCTCGGTTACCTAGACAGAATTTTATCCTTGCTGAATATGAAAATTTCCCTATTTCGTTCCCCAGTTGTGCTATTCTTTGTCCACTTCAGTTTCTCGTGCATGCGGATTGCGCGTAGCCCCCACCTTTTGCTAATTTTCGTGCAGGCTGAATGTGGAACAGTTTGAATGTCGTTGAACCCGCCCGAAAAGATCCTAACTGAAGCGTCAAAGTTGTCCATTTGTTTTACAGACACCATCCCGGTTAATTCTGTTGATCAATCCAAGTACTAGCAGGAGGGCATGGAATTCAGACTGTTAACCGACACAATTAATTGATCCAATTCGTTTTCTGTGATCCTATTCCACATTCGTGCAGCCCGGAATTCAACTAAGTGCCCCACTTGTCTTGAGGGTACATTTTATCAGTTTGATCAGTCGTAACTGACAATAGGATAAAAATGACGTTCAAGATTCATCTCGCTGTCCAAAGCGTTTCGTTTCCTGAGAATCAGTCACAAAGGAAAAGTGAATCCAAAAAAGCACTGTAACTTGGCCAGATACGCCCATCTTCAAATCGAGGTGGTTTCAACGAAAGACTCAACCGAACCTCTCGTTCGTGATATTCTCCAACTAACTATGCCGCATAAGTGCCGCCTCATATTCAAGTTTTTACGATATTCGAAAAATCGCAGTTTTTTTTACAAAATGCAGTTCCCTTTAACAGTCCAAGAATTGTGCCAGTCTGGGTTCAAGTAGAACGTAAGATTGATGGAAACTCGGGGATTGTGCCAACCTGATGAGTCAGATAACGGAAAAACCGGTCTTGGGCTATCGAAGAGTATTCAGCAAACTCAAGAGTAACGTCCCGTCAGAATAGTATAACGCGATATCACGAATATCCTACTAACTGTTACATGAGGCGGCCTTCGTGCTGCACATCCAGCTGAAAAATATCACAAACGGGAGATTTAGCAGGGATTCATTTGAGTCTCCCGTTAGAACCAAATGAGTGTCCAAATGGGTGTATTTCGCGAATCACTGTGACTTATCTTGGTTTTAATAGTACTTCCAGCTTGTAATTCATGCCTATAGATTCCTCCAGTTACTCTTTGAAACTAATGTATTCCTTCGATGGTATCCAGGCTTGGGTACAACACCATGAGTCGAGAGTGGATAGTCTTTATTGGGATCAAGCCTCTGGAGCTATCCGGTGCGCAAATCCACCACCAAAAGTGTAATCCACTTCAGACTGAAAGAGCAGATATTGTCCTGGCATCTCACCACTTGGAACTAACTAGATTATTTTTTTAGCGTGTCTACCACTTGTTATGAACGCAGGCTTCTATATACGCTTGTGATTTTCGGTAGCATGTGAAGGAACACTGACCATGCAGTAGTGTAACAGAGATGAGTCTCCAACATCGTGGATAAACTGTTGATAGATGCCTGATAAGACTGTCGTCCTCTTATCGACGCACCGCTAAACCACACCAAGTACCGATATTCTTCTACGCACCGGCTTTATCACTTTGACTGATAACGAAACTTTGGCAACGACGTACCAGGCTGAGCGAACAGAACACCAGCCTTCCATATAACCAGAGTCACGATATTTCCCTCAAAAGTAGTCGTGATATTAACTGCTCATCACCATTGGTCCGTGTACATTACAGGAGAACATGCAATGTCCTGTCCTATTTCCATGTGGAGGAGCATTCAGAGTACAGATAAAAGCTTTCTTTCACAGTGTTTTTTTCAGATGCGAAAAGGATAACAGCTTGAAAAGATCCCACGTTCGAGGCGCAGAAATAATTTTGCTCAGACGGTTCGAACTAAAGAGGCACTTGATAGATTTACTCAACTAAATATCGTTAGTAACATTATGCTCTATCCACGCTTGGCGACCTGAACCATTTTTGTCACTACTAAACGATGTCTGCAGCCACAAAAGTCAGATGGGTGAAAGATCAGCGTCCGTTTCCCGGTGGCTTTATAGAAGTTGAACTTACTTTTGCACTACTCGTAAGTAGTGGAAGTTTATGCACGAATCAGCATGTTACTAAAGCCATTGCCAGGCGGTGGAAATTGAGCCTTCACGGTACAAACCAGAGATAAAGCAGTCGTGAAAAAGTAGGTGCATCATGAAACAAAAATAAGAGGTTTACTGGAGGGGACATGTTTTAAGGTGGAGTATGAATGAGCCACGATTCACAGACAGGTGCGCAGAAAAATAAGATGGGAATTCGGTGAAAATCGGTTGTAACTTGGAGCTACACTTGAACTATACTTTGTTAGTTAGGAGGGAGCATGTGGAATCCAGTGAATTTTTTGGAAGAAACTGGTAGGGGTTACAAAAATAATGAATTCAGTGCACATGGCACTAGCTGGACAGCCGCACTTGAATAACGAAATGACGAATCAAGTAATCAAGATGAAGTTCTTTTCTTCGAGACCGAAAGCAACAAGAAAAAGTATACACTTCAAAACCTACAGACGAAATGCATACGTACGCAAATTACGTTGCTGTTAAGGAGGGCCTCAACCAAATCTCATGCTTATGTTATTTTTGAACTGAAAGCGCTGTACAAACGCAGTTCCAGTTGACACGATATTCAAGACGTCGAAATGTTTATTCTTGACAGAGCACACTACTTATAGGGTTGCCAACTGAAACACGAAGCAGCCTTTGTGCAACATATTTAGTTGAAGAATATCATAAGTAACAGATCTAGCTGAGTCTATTGGTAATACCAAGGTGATCTTGCAAGGAATCTATTTCTCACACTGTACACAATTTGGTGATGCAGTAGAAAGAAGACTGATGGGAACCCGGTGACTACGCCTACATGATATTCGGGATATCGCAGTATATCATGAACGAGAGATTTAATTAAGTCTCTCGTGAAAACCCAGTTGATATGCAAATGAGTACATTTGTCGAGATCTGTCCAATTTGGGTTCAAGTAGGACGTAAGGTAAACGGACACTCGGGGACTACGCCTACCTGATGAGCCCAAGAAGGGCGAAACCGGTCGTGGGCTATCGAAGAGTTTTCAGCAACCTTGTGAGTAGTTTCCTTCGTGAATATACGAACACTCGCACGCTCAAGTTGAAAGATCTTAAACAAGACTATCTATTATGGGTAGTGAGGGTAAGTCGGCACTGGAAAAAAGTCTTAGAACCAGGATATTTGCAACCGACAACAATTTTATCGGCAAGCTTCTAACCAGTATAGAACGGGGGCAACGGAGGATGTTTGAGACAAACGGAAAACAGGAGAGGGGATAGAGTCCTTGATCATGGTTGCACGGCAGCAAAGCATCAGTGTTGAACACTGATGTCATGCTGCTCATGATGATGATAATGATGAGGGTCCTTGAGAAACGGGACGAGTTACGTTTATCTTGAGAGGTGTATTCTATTCATCCACTGAATTCAACATGCAGGATACTGGCGGTGCCATGGTCGAAATCATTGCCCAAAGGAAGTCGACCAAATCTTTCGAGGGCACTTAGCTGGCCAACAAACCACATTCCGAAGTAACGAAAACTGACAAGTGTGCTACATCACTTGTCCAACTGGAGTTAATTCACCTTCCTTTTTGATTCTGAAGATGTTAACGTTGAAAGCAAAACAATTTTTATGTTAAGGGCGGATAATTTTTCGGTGATCCACACATATGATCGTTTCGAAATCTGATGCACGAGGCACGACAGCCAACCCTAAATGGTTGCTAGGATGCGATCACCAAGTGCTCCCACCGTCGGGACTCTTCGGGGCACACAATTACAAATTTCCTTATCCTAAATTTGGCCTCAGTGCCTCCGAAAAGCCTGGACTTGTAAGACCAGGTCCGTCTGAGAAAATCCAACGAGGTAAATTCCCCTCCATAAGACATGCACAAGATGAGGGTATCGCACGCAGCAGCTAAATTTGCTCATTGAAACAATTACTGGTCCACCTCAGGCTAAATAAGAGTGCGTGGACATCTTCCTTTTTGAATGTCGAGAAAAATTTAACCAAAGTTGAAAGCACTCATGATGCTGAATGAGCCTAGTTAGATATACTTTTTCAGTGCGATGGATATGCATTGCATCTTTCAACAAGATCTCTCACCCTGGTTTCCAGTCTTCGAATGGTGAATGTCGATTCGGTCTAGACAACCAAATACCTGTGACATTTTCTTTTCGGTGTTTCCAGGTTTGCAAAGCGCCTTCACATAAACAGCCCGAGGGATATAATAATGATAAAAGTTCCACTGATTTTCTAGGAAGACCCGAACACTAATTCTTCACCTTGACCGAAAAATAACGAAAATTTTCTAGTGGAGTTTCACTGGAAGTGCGTTGGCACTAGTGAGTTTAATAAACTGTCCATTTTCCACAAGAGAGGGGTGGCTAATTGTTTTCAATTGAAATGACTCACTTTTATGCAGCCTACAAAATCACATTGAGGAAGCCAACAGTGTCAAGTTGTTTTCGTTATTAATTGCATCTATGGATAAAAAGTCTATTACCAATGTTCTACATACCGGACTAAATGTAAACCTGTCAGAAACGGGACCTAGTTGTTCTCAACTACCATTCAGTTTTGCCTATTTGTGGATCAATATCTCCCTATTTTCTAACTCAGTCTATTTCCGGGTGCAAATTCCACTTGTTGATTGGGGGTCACCCTGTCTAATCGATCAACATTTTCAGTTAAATTGGTCGATTAAACAGCAGTTTTGAACACAATGAGTCGTTTTACTATAATCATATCGAATAACTTTCATGTGTCTAATGCGTTTACGTCTGTCAGGAGTGCTCTGAATTTATCGCAGTTTTTCACTCTTATTGC
The DNA here is from genome assembly GCA_004794785.1 of Opisthorchis felineus. Lineage (NCBI taxonomy): Eukaryota > Metazoa > Platyhelminthes > Trematoda > Opisthorchiida > Opisthorchiidae > Opisthorchis > Opisthorchis felineus. The sequence continues at coordinate 202,906 of SJOL01007707.1, forward strand.
CAGGCCACACCTAATTTCCGGTCATTTTGTTAATGCGCAGTCCAATGATCCTCACCAGAGATTCTCTAGTTGCAAATAGGAGAAAATAGGACAGCTTCCGATCGAAGTTACAGCTCAGATACCGTTTCAGGTTTCAATTGAGCCGGTGTTGAAGACGAAGGATTTTTCGTTGATGTTGTGCACTGTTTGGCAGACTACAAAAAACTACCGCCAACAGTGAAGAAGAGATGCTCCTTTTCAAGAGTAGACTGACTGATAACAGGTATCCTGTCGGGTATACCGATAACTATTCAAAGCATAGACATCTTGGTAGTGGTGCTTCAACTATGCAAAGATTATTGGTTCATCGCTCGCAATCACTCAAGAGCAAAAATTTCTCCCACTTGGTTAGGCATTGCTTTAATTCAGCATTCAAACAACATGGAATGTCGCTAAGCTACTGTTCGTTAAGGAGACAAGGCGAGTAGTAACACTATTAAAGGATGCAAAGAATCTGTACGCCATGGCAAGCATGATTCGTTAGTCAACACGTGAGCAAGTGGTGAAAAATTTGATGAGTAAAGGATAGGTGGCTCTATACCCTGTCTAAGTGGTGATCATCCGCTCGTGACCAGAGGGTTAATAGTCCGAAATACTGTCCAGGTGCCGAAGGTTCCAAACTTCCTGGAGGTTCGTGAAACACGCGCTGCTGATTCCCAGTAAGAATGAAACAGCTGTACAGTGTTTCTCAGCACTTCAACATAGATTGGCTTCACTTACATGACAAAATCTCTATTCGAAAACTGAGTGAGCAATCTTACATTAGTCTGTTAGACCCCTTGACTTTGTTTTTTTATTAACCTAGGGTTTAGTAATCTACTGTCGTGAATTTATATTCTTTTGTTTTGTTCTATGCCAAAATACAAAATCTGTCCTGGTCTATTCTTGCAAAACATGCAGCTTTAGTTTTGACGCTTGTGCTCATAGCTGGTCGACGACCTGCTCAACCTACTTATCACTTTTGACCCCAAGTGGTTTTTCTAACTGGTTGCGGCCATCGGTAAGCTGTTTCTACCCGACTACTGAACTACTGAACCTTTGTCACTCAGTTTTCTTCCGCACAATGTCAGGAAGAACCGATAAGGTGCGATCGAAATAGCAGTGTGCAAGAGGTCTCACGTCACAGCTTTGGCCTCTTACACATCACATATTGTTGCTCGAACTGTGAATGTGGTGACAAAGTACAACAAGATTGGAAACTTGTTTCAGTGTAAATCAGAATAGTGGAACCAGAATTTCAGATGTAGAATCTGTAGCATAAAGGACGTAAACAGTTTCAATAGATGAAGTGTGGACGAGTAAGCGAAGAGAGTGAAAACCCTCTCAATATGGTAACCCATGGTGTAGAAAAATGTCCCTAAACGAGAGTTTCTAGTTTTACAGAATACATGTAACTATATGTTTGTGTATCCATGATTCAGCTCTGGTTCCATTCAAATGTATTTCATTGTCAGGACTTAAAATATGGTGAACGATTTGTTGTTCGTTGAATATGAAACGAAGGACTATCTGTTTTTAGAAAATTCCTAAACGGTTTTCACATAGACTAACTTGTTAAACTGTAAGCCACTACGTTGATGTCATTGTACGTTGCACACAAACTGACTGTCGCATAATCTGTTGGATGAACAACTTCACCTTTGCACTGCGAGGCTCTCACTTTCTACCACACCGGAAAAACAGAAACATTTGACGTCAATGAACTGATTGGGCCATCGCTTCTAACGCGCGGCTCTCACTCCCTTAGTCCCCTTATCCTCGGTGAACGAAGCTGTATCTATTCTCTTGTTTGAAATAACAAAATGGCAAACACTAATTTTTCCGGGATCTCGTCTTCAGACCAACGCATACCCAGCGGTGGTCGAAAAGAGCACTTAATATGGTTTCTGTGCTCAGAAACGGGGGTGGGGAATAAATAATTAACTGGTAGACAAAAAATGGTCTCATCTAACTGTCAGAGAGTGGTCTGAAGGTCTGTCAACTGAGTGGGTCAGGCAATGTGTCACAACCATGACAAGTTCAAAGTTCGTACGTAGTCATACTGAGATCCTAGCCAAGCAACACATTCGGACAGATACTGGCAGTCTAAGGGGACTCTGTAGGTGACTTGGAACTAATTGCACTTTCGTATAAAGGTTTCTCAATCGAACTCACTGGCAACCTGATTAGACTGACATCGAAGGAACCGACTGTTTCACTGAAGTGAACTGAATGAAAGGACGAGCTTGGCTGAAGTTTTGTAAGAGGATAACAACTTCGGAGAATGGGAATCACATCTACATATTTCCTTCATGCAACATACCGACTTAATTTGCAAATGAGTATGACTCGTCATCTATATATCCTCGATCAAAGTGTGTTCGCATAATCGCATCATTCACTTGATCACATTAGTTTGGCCATAAAAATGTCATTGAACAGGAAACCAAGCACAGACTTCACTAATCGATCGACAGAAGGTTCAGTTAAGTTTGAATTGAAAAATACAGCGAAAAGGTTGTCCCTTCAAGCAGATAGTCAAGTTAGTGAGTATCACATCCGATGAATCAATGTACAAGCCAATAGAACCTTTAGTCTCTATGAATGGGACGTTTGTAAATAGGGATGTGACATCGAAGAGACGTGGGAATTTTAAATCCACATAAGGGCTTTTTATTAATTCGATAAATTTAAGTGTTATGGAGACTGCATGAGCATAAACGTAGGCATACGAACACTAAAATCTCTGCCAACCTTTGCATGATGAGGAACTACTCATATCCAGAACGGATCTCAGTGGAACGTCTTGTGAACTTCTGGAAGATTTTACAGTCTTGAGATAATGATGCCCGTTCGCTTAGGACGTTAAAACAATCTCGGCCGGTGTATCACTGTTCTTCATTCGCTTCAGACAGTTGGTTAACGGTCGCTTGATTTTTTGTCTTTTGCTCATGAATGAATTTTGATTTTTCATTCAGAACCTGCGTGACTTTCCCCAGCTGGTCGTTCTTATTCAGTAACACTACCCCCGTTTGTTTATCAAGCCTCACCAGCAGCATGCTATCCCGTGTTTGTACAGCTTTAGTGTACCTAGGTGTTTCCTACTGAAGTATCATTTTAGCATGCGCGTATCGATAGTGGCAATTATGCAGATCAGACATGAATGGGTCTAGGTTAACTATCCCAGTTGGCCTGGACGTACAGAATTCCACATTGTGCTTCATCACTTCTAAGGCCTAGGCAGCTGAATTTCGTCCGCAGATGGAGCAGCTTTTTAATAAGGAGTGACCCTCAAACAGTTACGAAGTTTCCGAGGTCCTTGTACCCTTGAGAATTTTGACAAGCTTCGGTGAAGAGGTATTGTTTGCATATATATATATTATATATATATATAATCCTGACGCTCATCATCGATGAACCCGTGTGTCGTCTGCTGTTTTTGATTAGCTGGAGGTTGACGCTCGTTTGCTTGTGCATATAGTATATCCAAGTAATTAGGCCTGTGTCGTCTTAATGAGACCCGATCCGATCGGACACAGTTCCTAAGCCACTTCCTCCAATTAATTTTTGGATATTGGCCAATAACGAACTCGCCTCTGGAAGATGGGTGATGAGGCTCAAATATCGATTTAGCTCTGTGACCACCAGAGTATCTTCGGGTTGGCGTAGTTGGTTGAATAATCCCATAATGTTACCAAGATCATAAAAAATGACGGAGGTTACTGATTATGGGATCTCGTAATCAGGTCAACAGCACGCGGGTAAAAAATCACCAATCCGTTATTCTTTTGCTTTTCTGCACTTCCACTATGCTACTATATCCGTTGCCATAAGCTGCGGCTGCTTTTTATTTTTCTTCGTTCAGCTGCAACACCCTCTCGGTACCTAGCTGCCATGCCACCCAAGGGAAGCACGAGGGCTAGGATACTGCCAGGTTACCCAAGCCTAGACAGGGGAAGTCGAGAGGCAGAGGTCGGGTTCGAACCACGGACCTTCCGGTCAGTAAATTCGTGCTCTAACCACTGAGCCATCTCGCCCACCCCCTGCGGCTCCCCGAACCATTGTACACGCGTACACAGTCACCGAATTGAACTGAAACTGCCACCAGTGGAATTATGCGTTGCCGATCACCAGTAGAGATGATGCTGTCCTAGAATCTACCGAAGGGTGCAATTATGATCCACATAACCTCGACCAAGGCGGAAACGACCTTATACCCTTCTCAGACCAGTTACTTAGCCAACGTAGGAAAACTCAACCCAGTTTTTGCGCAGTTGACATAAGATTAATTCCTATGTGGTTTTGATATTCATTGCACTTTTTTGAATATCGGGGTGATATTCAACTCACCTGAGGATGGGACGGGACCCTTACGTTAGAGGGATGCTAATTCCTAACACGTTACCACCATCCTTGAAAAGCGATGAGGACAGATTATTGAGTTTGACGGTTTGCGTTGGTTGAGGTACGCGATTCCTTTTTTCAATCTGTGATTCTCTGGGAGATCCAGCACAACAAGCCATGGAGAAGAGGTGGATGCGGTTAATAGTACAGAGGGTCCGGGAGGTCGAGTGCTCTAGGTGCCTTCGTAGGTTGCGTACCGGTGTAACATCTGCTTCGCACAGTTTTGCTAGCCTATGAGGTACACATTCGTCATAAAATAAGACATTCAAAGGTGATGGATTGTTGATTTCTTTGCAACTGAACCATTTTAATGACATGGAATGGAAAAATGAACAAAAAATAAGTCATACGGGGAGCAGAACCACGGTATGAGAGGGAAAAGCCATGGAAAGACAACTGTGATGGGCCATTACAATATCAGTGTAGCATAGTCTGAGACAAATGCATGCTGGTGGCAAGTAGGATTGAACCAATAAGGTCACCGAAACTAGTCGTGAGGGCAATTGCAGCCAGGTCTAGCGAGGCAAGCGATGGGTGGGGATCCATTGTATGGGGAGCACATAGGAAAGATGCACCGGACCGCGGTGAAGTTAGGTGGCGCCAACATATGACCACAATCCAAGTGGCAAAGTGCAAAACGATGAACACCTGGGAAGAAGGACAGAAAAAGTAAAACGACCCGGTCATACACAGTAAAAAACGTTTTGGGAAACTGCTTAGTTGAATGTCTATTAAATACTCTCGGGCGAATTTACGACACAGCGGTTGAAAGGAATGCTTTCAATAGAATCTTGTCAGATGGTTGTGGCTATAAATTGTTGGAGGGTTGAGGAGATAACGAATGAGTGAGTGCGAACAAATAAGTAGCACTCAAATGGGTTTTACAGAGGGTTTAGGGGGGGGGGTCAATGGTTACCCAAGGTAAGGTCAATGCATTCACGCACCTTTTTATTACATAGTAACGGTCATGGTAACCTGATTGCTCTTTCGAGTACGCTGTTGCGGATGATTTTTGAACGGCACGCGACAAATTAAGCTGAACGACTCGGCCTGGTTGAATTTTAGTGGATCGCAGGCGCAAATAGTCTGCGGAACAACCGCGAAGGAAGAAATGGAGCAGCACTGGAAAATCAAGGACCGGAAATCTATGATACAAGTTTGTACGGGACAGACGGGTATTGGGGAAGTGAACCCTAATTATCCTGTATCGAACTTTCTTCGGAGGGAGGCTTTTAGGCAGCGTTTAACCGTTTCGGAATCTTTGTTGCTTATAGGTGATAACTGTATGTGGACGGGTTTCTGAGTTCTGTCCCACCAAATTGTCCTAATTTTCTGTGCACGCTCCTCTCGGGATATCCATTCTCGATTAGGGTTCTCGTAATAAACTTCAGTTCAGCATCAACGGCATCATGAGTGCGGACCCTGTGAGTCCTGTTCGACACACCAAACAGGATTTCGCTTGTACGTCGTGTCAACAGAACTATGGACCAGGCAGAATTTCCCTATGTTATACCCTACTCTGTAGTATTCTGTCTGGCCTTCTAGTCAATCCGGCACCACGAAAATGGAAATTACCAATAGACTTATCCTCTGCACTGGAACTGAGTGCAGAATGTGCCAAACTGAAACTTTTAAGATTCTCATCGGGCTATATATTGAGAAAATAGTGCCAGCATACCGATAACAAGATGACAACTGTTCAGTGCTTTCGCTCAAAAAAGCATGTTTAATCTTACTTATAAAAACGTCAGCTGAAATGGGACCGAGTGTAAAACCCATCGTCACTCCATCTTTTTGTCCGCATATGGCGGTGGCACTAAACGAAAATTCAGTATCGAATGTGACCGTTGAACTAACTCTTTTACATCATCCACGCGTGAGTAAATTAACGTGTGATTGTCGGATAAAATCATAAATATAGTCGATTGCTTCAGACAAAGGGACGTTACTAAAAAGATGCGACGTCTCAGTAGCATATCAGTTTCTTGCTAACCTGCAGATTGTGCACTCAGCATACTCGAAAATCGTGCGTAGGGTGCGTGTACGGCTGATTTCTGACTGGACTGAGCATTCGCCTGAGCTACCGAACGGTTAAAATGTAGTGGGAGCCACTAATATCAAGAAAGGGATACGACGGGCCTTTCTATTCGGGAATCTTGAACATGTCGCGTCTGACGGTCTGTGATTTCCGTATATTGTCCTGGCGGTGTAACCTTTTGGACCACTTTAGAGGGTCGGATTAAGAGAACGCCCGTAGATTCTTCAGCGCTTCCATGTTCGTATCTGATAAAGCTTTCGTGGTAAGGAAAAGTTCGACGGTAACTGTAGCAAACGTTAACATGTTCCGTCTTAAATTTACCTAGAGTGTAACAAGATGTAAGCCGTCATTGAATGATCTTATTGAATAGTGCTTCAGGGTGAGTTTCCAAATCTAGTTGGTGTTTTTTTGTGAGAGACACAATTTAGGGTCTAGGGATAACACCTCGAACGTTTTATCAACCACATTTGAAAAATTGTGAACGCAAAGTTCTGGTCCTTTTGGAGGTGCTGCTGTATGTGTCCCTTTTGTGCATCACGCTCCGCGACTGAAGTCACGAAGCCGTTGTACTGGCTACCTTAATCCGGCCATAGGTATTCGCGATCTTTTCTGCATCGACTCGCAAAACACTCTAGTTCCGTGAGTTATTTGACTCGACCGATGAGATCCACATAAGTCAGTCTGGCACATTCTGTACCAGTTTCCGCCATTTTCGTGATGATTGGTTGACTAGAAGTTCAGACAATGCTACAGAGTGGGGTATAACGTACGGGAATTCTCTTTGGTCCATAGCTCTGTTGACACGACGTACAAGCGAAATCCTGTTTGGTGTGTGTCTAACTGGGCTCACAGGGTCTGCACTCATGACACCGTTGATGCAGAACTAAAGTTTATTACGAGAACCCTAATCGAGAATGGATATCCCGAGAGGAGCTGCACAGAAAACTAGGACAACTTAGTGGGACAGAACTCAGAAACACCAATTCGGTCCCGAAGAAACCCGTCCACATACAGTTGCCACTTATAGACAATAAAGACGGCTACACGTCACTTAAAAGCTTCCCTCCGGAGAAAGTTCGATACAGGATAATTAGGGTTCACTTCGCCAATACCCGCCTGTCCCACACAAACTTGAAACAGATTGCCAGTCCGTGACACCTCAGTATCACCAGTACGACTTCAAGCCACCCCAGAATATGCCAGGCCGAATCGTTCAGCGTGATTTGTCGAGTGCCGTCCAGAGATCATCTACAAAAACATACTTGAAGCAGAAGAGGTGAGTGCACTCCGGATACATATACGAAGCAATCGTTCGAGAATATCTCCTTCAGTGCTGACATAATCGTTCTGACCAGTGTAAAACAAAATGGAGTGCATTGGCAGTGCATATTCTTGACCATAGCAGGAGTTGAAGCTCAGTCATGTGATATGTACGATTGGCTTCTTGCCATTATTCCTCGGTGCATTTTGGTGCGCCTGAACTGTTAGGTCTGAAAAAGCAAATGTTCACACCCTAAACGATGTGATTAGTCAGCACGACGCCGTCCACATCCATCGACTAACCTATCGATCAGAAGTTACCAATCAGACAGTTCTGTGGAGGAATGAAATGTGCTTTTCAACTGTGTTGCGGAGTTTGTAGGATTTGTATCCATATACTACTTTCAGTTGAACAATTCTCCGGTACTGAAACGATCACTCAGAACAGTCCGGACTGAAGGAGAGAAGCAATGGGTTCATGTTATCGTTCACACGCGGTCGGAAATGCCGGATTGTAACAAGCATTTACTCTATCACCCTAGTACAAATGTAGGCCGGTAAATGTAATAACAGCATCCAGTGTCCTGAATGTCTCAGTTGGCACGACATTCAGGATATCGTAGTGTATCATAAACGAGAGATTTAGTTGAGTCTCCAGTGAAAACCCAGTTGATATGCAAATGAGTGCATTTGTTAAGATCTATCCAATTTCGGTTCAAGTAGAACATAAGGTTGACGGAACCTCGGGGACTGCGCCTGCCTGATGAGCCCCAAGAAGCGCGAAACCGGTGGTGAGCTGTCGAAGAGTTTTCGGCAACCTTGTGAGTAGTTTACTTTAGGTAATGTGATCTTTTCTGTACTACTGAACTGAGTATTTCTTTTCCGTTCATCATTTTTTTAAAACTGTTTGAGTGGTCGTCCTCAAGCTCCTGCATTAAGGAGATCCCCTTACGCACCAAAGTTGGCAAAACTGCCTGGTACCATATAACTCCGAGTAGCGTTCAAGGCAAAATAATTAACCCTACGTTTATCAGTCAGATTCATAAGGGCATTCAGTTATTCAAAATATGTTCAGCGGTGAAATGTATCCTGATGTCAGTCTGCTGTAATCACTATTTCAATAACTCTCCTATCATTCAAGTTTTCTTAGACGCAAGACGGCACTTGTACGGTTTCCTGGAGCAGCGCGCTTGTCTGCATCAGAATGACTAGTGGAGTTAGCTTTTCCGGACACTGGACAAGGGGAATGCGGTATTATTTGGATGCCTACTGTTCAGTTCTAGGGGGAGTGATTTGATTTCACCACAAGATGTCCCCCAGTAGGTACGTTGAAGACTACAACTACGCTATCCTCCTAGTCGTTAATAACTAGAGAAGGGCTTAACCTGCTTTTTTTAGCGCTAAGCAGCCTAACTTGCAAGTTGTCACGGGTGACCTGATACACCAATCTGCAATCAGTAAACAGGCGAAATTTCCTGTAGATCTATTGTACTTTCACGATACTGTAATTTTTCATTGTACGGCAGTGAAGCATCAGTGACAACACTGATGTTGCTGTCTTTGATGATGATGATGAATTTTTCACTGGTCAAATTTAATAGCTTTACGATAGTTGGGCAGCGTCCTCTGAACTGTTCTCGACTGGGCTGAATAATCTATACTTTATCTCACGATGTGGTCATATAAAAACCTGGACTACTACGAACGAATCAATAGCCACACGATTGAGTTGTCATCGAGCGGTTCAGCTCACCAATAGTTAAGTGTCTTTAGAGTTCACTATAACAAACGGAAGAACTAATTTATAGTCCGGGAGTGATTGTACACCTCATTATCCTTAACAACTCACACATGCCACGGGACTACTCTTAAGTTTAATTATCAAGCTCAGCTAAACTCCACAGCTGGACAACCAGGGTCACCTGGGATGAATAGAAATCAATGTGTCCATATTTCCCGATTTCAAAAAAAGTGTTATCCTCTGGGGAGTAGTAAGCCAGGAACTCGTTCAGCTGTAGCACCCTTTCGGTGCCTAACTGTCATGCCACCAGAAAGAAGCACGAGGGCTGGGATACTGCCAGGTTGCCCAAGCCTAGACAGGGGAAGTCGAGAGGCAGAGGTCGGCGTCGAACCACGGACCTTCCGGTCAGTAAATTCGTGCACTAACCACTGAGCCATCTCGCTCCCCCAGGAACTACGAAAATCTTCCGGTCCCCTTCAGCGGGAACCAGTCTGTGGGCTTACCGGGTCACATAGAACCTAAGGTGAGAATAAAGCTCTATAAGCTGAAAACATTGCCGGCCAATGGTGATACGGGTCTGAGGAACCGTGCTCCAGCAGATCAGATAGGCTTTCCGCTGAGGGTGAACTCGGGTTTCGATTATTCAGCTAGCAACGCTCAGTCTTAGTCAATACTGAAAACAAGAGTTGACCAACGCCAAATGCCCCAGAGACATAGTGGACCAATAACGAAAGAACATATCTGAACACCCAGCGAAGCATGCAGAGTGGCGAACACCGCTGTTTGTAATCTAATAAAAACTCATGATGTTGCAGTAATAATCTGAGATTGCTCCGGAGTGAAGCGAATCCTTTTTGATCGATTACCTGGAACACAATACAATATGGTGGTAAGTTTGACAGACGGAGTGATTCTTTACATGAGCGATGTCCCTAGTCGAGAGGGAGGGCAGTTGGAAGGACCATTGAAACAATATAGACGTGATGCAACAGTTCAGCAACAGCTTAGGAGTTTGTTGCACAGAGTAACTCGGAGACAGAGGATAAAATGCAGTCTAAGTCAAGGAAAATGGGAATTATTACCTTAAAAGGGCACGTTCAGGGGAAGAAGCTTAAGATCCGATCAAGAATGGAGACCTCTGCATTGAATTATCTTCTCACATACAGCGGTAGATCCCCGGAAAATCCTGCCAACTAATTAAACTTTCCATAAAACTGGTAACTCAGATCTGGTTCAGGACAACCTGAACGCCACACCAACACGATGATTAACAGAAGTGCTGAGTCAAATATTGCACGTTATTAAGTGACTACCAGAAGCATTTACTTTTCCGAATACCAGCACCTGAAAGTATCCCTCATATCGATATTGAAATAGGATAGTAATGTTCAAATGGCCAAATTGAGACCCAGCTGTGAATAGTGGGAGGTTTCTAAGGATGTGACATCAAACCAAAAGCCCAGATGGCTATTGGGTTGCTGGCGGAAGCATCGGACAAACTGAATATCACCACCGGGTGCGCATAACGCTAACCTGTACAGACTGAATAACTCAGGTGTATAGACGTAATACATTACAAACGAGAGATTCAGCTGGGTTCCAGGTGAGTCTCCCGCAAAACCAAATTTGTTTGCAAATGAGTGTATTTCGCTAACTCAGGTGTATCTTACGTGTGAAGTGGCGAGGGAAAGGCCCTGAACCTGACGGCCTACTTACGTAACAGACAACCGAAAAACGAAATGAGACAATACAATTTGAAAAATGAACTAAAAGCGATGCCCCCTACTAACCTGCAGGAACCCAGCTGAAAGGTACGCCACAATTGTACTTAGTGGAAGGGTTGCGTGACCATCTTCCGACTCCAGCACTTCATGCAGCATCAAACTAACCATAGCAAGGATCAAATGAATGGGCAAACAGCAGAATAGTATAAGCCGAGATGCGCGGCGTGAATCAGACTCCACGTCTAATTCCAATTGCCGCTGTGCATTGGGTACGCTGTGGTCATGCTCAGTTGATATAAAATGCCGACAGTTACAAGGCAAAGAAGAGAAAAACGGAGACGAGTTGGTCTCGCTTTGTGGAACATCGGAGGAGCACTTCGGACTCGTGCAGTGCTCTTGTTCGTTCTGATCAATTTCATTCGAAGGCTTACGGGACCAGGGAGGCGAAAGTGGCCGTTTGCGGGCAGCATGGATTCGGGTAATCATTCGGCTGACTACAATCGATCCAAAACAACCCCCAACACCTGCAGGAAAAGAAACGGGGAAATAATAAAAATCCGGTAATTTGAATAGCAGTTTGACTGTGTAACGTTTCATACAACCCAAGAACTGATAGCAGAGAACCAGCAAAACAAGTGATGTCGGAATACAGGTGTACATTGCACTGGAAATAAATAATGCTGATAAGAAGCTCAATAGTGCTTTAAATAGGATATGCACACAGAACAAGACTGAGCTTGAATTTCGGAAACCGGGGGTCAGCTGCGGAAAACATGGTCACTGAGAAGAGGATTTAGGCTGTCGGTGCACGAAGTTGGAATTTGAGTAGTATGAAGTGCACATATCGCATTAGGGGAATGGATCTGATGCATGCTCTACTTTTCAAGAGGAAATACTGGTCCAGACAAATCCTACAACCATTTCAACATTGGATAAGAGAATACCCAAGTTAATAAAAAACCATCTAAGTAGGAAGCCAACGGAGCGGTCACAAAGTATGTCCAATAGGGGCTGGGTGCTACCTCAACCAGACAGGCGATAATCACAGTGGTACCAGTAAAAATAATTAAGAAAATAGAAGTCAGGTAATATAAGAATGGTTCGGCAGCCACAATCACCTGCTACGCAGAAGCACACGCCGGAGAAAATGAGAGCAAACATGTCGATATAGATGCAAAAAACGGCCCCTCGTTGCGACGATGTATACCAGTGCGGGTCGATAGCTGCGTCTGTACTGTATTGTATGTACACAATGATTGCGTCCAATGGACATCAATAGCTCCGCAGTGAATTATAGGACAGCTAGTGAAATGCAATGTACAAGTGGGAGCAGAAAAGCGTTTAAAGCACTTATTTTCTTGTATGAAGGTCTGAAACGAGGTTGTGAAGCTGCAGCGTTTTGATTTACCGTGCCAATATAATTGTAAGCAAGAGGTTACCTAAGTGTACCTAGGAACCCATCGGGACGAATTAGTAGCGATCCTTTCGCAGTGTGATATTGCACTTACGTATTTATCCAAAGGCCGTGCACGTGCAAAGCTCTTTAGAACCTCACACAAAAATACTGCCTTTCGGCTCTTGTATGAGAGAAAGCTCGCGTGTGGCAAACAGGGAACTACTGTTGTCTGGGGTACATAAGGCGCAGCCCAATTTTGTCAGGGACAGTCTGTAAACGTTGACAAAAACGGGTGCTTTAAATTCAATTTAAATTGAAACTATTGAAGGAACCCAATTTTAATTCCACACGAACAGGTGCATTCTGATCCTGCTAAAGAACAACATATTCCTACGATTATCAAAGGGGGGGGGGAGAGCAAAAATGGACACACAGAGTGCAGTTAAAAACGTAACAAGTATGCTGTCAGGCTCACGGGGTACCCAACTAACCATTGATAGCAATTTGTAAGCGGGCCAAGTTTTTCAAACGTTGATCGAAGTGAGCCAGCACTTGGCCACTAAGGCTGAAATTTGGAAAGGGATGAGCAGGATATAATAAGAGTGCTATGACTTCACAAAGAGGCAAAAGATCTGAGTAACATGTAAATTTGTACTCGTATAGATAGCGCGTCCGAGTGTATCATGTACGCCGAGTTAACAGAGTACGGTAGGATATTCAATAATTCACATTAAAGACCACCTACACTTGGTTAATGGGCAAGAAGTAATGCATCCGAAACTACCAAGGGATCGACAAATGAAAATGTTAAACTTGGATGCATTTTTCAGGAAAAGCTATCAATGCGTCTGCATCCACCGTTTCAAACTCTGTTGGGCTCTTAGCTCTGAGAGAAGCAAAAATTTACCAATTATATATTCACAGTTGAAAGTAACAGCATAAAATAACGAATATTCAGAATCTGAAGCCTGTGTTTTCTACGATAAATGCATAAAACGCATTCGGCAACGACAGAGCAGCCAGAACTGAACATCTAATAGATGAGGGCCATTATCCCCAAAATTGCGCATTGGCCATTCATCATTGGACTGGACACGGGGAAGTGAGAATGCATCTGGTCGTCTCAGCATAATCAGGGACAGTGGCGGAAGCACAGTAATTAAAAGTGGTGCATAACTGCCGCCTGGTTGTATACTTTATCTGATCACTCCATCGAAGGGGTCCTGCGACCGTGTCACACCAGACAGCTTGTAGTTTTGAACTATGGGGCCTTGAGAGATACTACGACGCCCGCCGATCGCTACGACCCGGATTGTAGTGCCCGATTGTCGTGCCGTCTGATGTCTAATGTAATGCCGTATCGCCGTTATGTATCACACTGACTCGGTGTACAGCGAAGCAAAATCATCTGGCGTACCGAGCGTGAAAGTCATATTACTCCATCCTACGTGCATCATTTCTAATTGCTGTTGAAGTAATCCGGAGTGTACAACCATGAAATGCGCAAATACGAGCAACTTCGTACCACATCGGTCACCGCGTGCTGACATCGACCGGATCACCTTAGGTGATACATACGTAGGGTGAGTAGGTGAAAACAGACTACTGTTGACGTCCCTCAGCCTTCTACTCGGTCGCACTTCTCTCCCAACCGGTCGATGACAAGCATTTTGTGGGTCTCTCCATACAGAATGATAGTTCAGTTCACCTCAGATTGCACTTAGCCCCAACATATTCGCGCCTCAAGACCGCCACAACCATAGAACGCTTCGAAATCAATCTGCAATCCCTGGCGCCCAGTTCATCTGATCGTAAGCTGAAACGAGCTATAGAGGGGTCGTCACTTGCACTCGTGGGCAGAGTTTGATTTCTATTAATGTTTGTCATTCCTCTGAAATGCGGACCCACGGTCCGAGTTCTGTAAACCAACTGAAACTGCACAACCAACTCCGGGTAGCTCGAATTAACTTACACGCATAGTCCTGTGGAGAGCGCCTCTCAAGCGGTTTCACTATTTAAATGTATCTGAGGGAAGCAGATGCGTAATCTACCCCTGGGAGCGGTCCATCAAGAGGGAGAAAACCGTATCCAAATAGTTCTGCTATTTCAGTGAAGCATGGGCACATTTGTCTAATCCAAGTACCTCGATAAAATTACTGCTGCACCAAATGCTCCCACAACTGGACGACTGCAACAGAGATGAAAGACACAGATACCTGGTGGCGAGGTCGAATCCAGTGTTAGTTGAATTAACGGGCTTTTCATGAGGGGAATGCACGAACGTGGGGGACGAGAAACAACACGAGCCCAGTAATTACGTGAGTCACTTTCCATTAGCATCAGGAATTGTCGGAAACCACGAATTTCAGAACAATTTAACTTAAGACTCAAATCAAAGCAGTATCCTTAAAGACTAATATGAAGGTAAACCAAGATGCTGCACAGTATACATTCCTTAGTGCTGGAGGTTGGGCTATCGACTTTATCTCTATACGTACTGCGCTTCAAACCATGCAAGAGTTTTTTCGGTACTCACTGGTCTCGTTCTCTGTGTTACATTCTGGTAAATAACAATAATTTAGTTTATTAACAATTAGTATTGTTTAGTTTAACAGTACACGCCGCACAATTTGAATTAATAAAAAACAACGAAATGTGTGGCTAACCAATTGAGTGAGTTAATAAAAGACGGTGGATTAACAGCTTCGGCAACCTTTTGAAGTATAAATGCCATGAAAACTGAAGGAATCATTGGTGGGTTGCCCAAACCTAGACAGGAGGTGGGTTAGCTGCGCAGTCCACTAAATATATGAAGACGCAACGACTGTACAGCTGAGCTGGGATTTGCAGCTCTTCGTCAGGTGCTTTTATAGGAGTCGCACCATCCTACGAGTCTTTTCCTGACGGGGCTTCCTAATAATTCTTCCTGATGTGTTCGGAAAAAAAACACTGAAAATTATTGTTATTGTCACTCCGTGGTGGAAAGAAGCATTTCATACGTTCGGATGTAATTATTTACCAGGAGAGACTGAACGATATTCGGATTGCGTTCTTCAACCTTACTATCTGCCCCTTCAACCACCGGACCTGCTGCTTTGCTGCAAGAATGAATGAAACTTATTGGAATCCTCACCTATCAAGGATTCATAGTGTCCATCAATGAGTTTATTGATTTTATCTAGGTCATCACGTCGTCAAAAAATTCGTCATTATCTTCTCACGTCTCACGGCCTTGTCTACAGCATCGTGCTGAATCTCTTCAGGTGAAACGCCCTTTTAGTCGTGGTCATACTCTGAGCACGGATTTTTGCAGCATGCGTCTGGGGTCTTGTTGATCTTCTTCAAAGTAGCCTGAATGACTGACAGACCCACTGCTAGAAGCTCTTTATTTTGAAGGATCCGTCCGTGTCCACTGCATTCACAAGGTGCTGGAGATAATCTCTCGAGAAGGCAGGGATCGCGCCTCGGTCCATAGGTTGGACGAGGGAGATGGTGCTGGCAGTGAAGTAATTCATCTGAACCCCTCTTAACATGAATCATCGTGTTCGTTGGCAATATCCATAACGGGAAAAATATTGAGATTTATGCCTCAGATGTGCAGGTGTTCATTGGTGTGAGGCATAACGTACAGACGAGACCAGTCTGAGGCAAGGAGATTGGTCATCCGGGCTTTAGACGTGTTGTTCTAATGTATAAACAATGAGATTTTGTTTTTCAGGGCTGAAATGTAGATGAGGCTCAGTGTGGCCAGCAGTAGTAACGCTACAGATAATTAATATCACTCTACCCTTCTGTGTCCGAAAATCGGAAGCTTTGGTATTGCCTTTCACGATGCAAGTTCTGGAGGGTGTTTTCGTCCAAATTAAACTGGTCTCACCTCCTCTTTGGGTATTGCGCCCGGTAATCTGTGTCAACAGATGTTGCGTCTTCATGCAGAGGGATACTGCTGAAATTGAACCGCTTGTGGAACTGGCCACATCAGTCCCCAACGGCTTGGAAATTTGCAGGCTCCAGTGACGGTGATGGTCCTGTTTGCGGTTCTTTGTTATCTCCTGCATCACCTTCTGTAGATAACTGGTATAATTTCGGCGCTTTCTCGAGGATATCCTTCATCTTGTAGTCTGTGATTCACAACACTAAGGTAGGTTGCAGTCCCACAATATTCTTATTCTTCACGGTCGCTCGCACTGTCACGGGAACTTGCTGGTAATGAATTCTTAACCTTTCCCTTGGGAATTCGGAGTGACGTGATCAGGGAACGGATCTTTGATGAACCAAACGGTACCTCACTCAAGGACTGCATCCAACACTGCAAGCTGAAGTGGCTGGGCCATGTATTACGTATGTCGAGTTACCTCAAGCCAAGAAAAATGTTGTTTTCCATGTCGGGGTGGCGAAAAGCTAGAGCTGGATAGAAAGTGACATGGCAGAAAGGAAAGAGGAATTTTACGGAAAGTCCGCCTTCCAGAATCGGGTTCCCTGTGCTTGGCTGGAGGCACTGAACGGTATTGCAGCAAACCGATTTCGGTAGCGTTCATTTTTTCAGTTTCTATCCAGATTGTCCGACTGAGTGTCGTAGATGTAGACACCTCGGATGTTTTTAGTAGGCTAGCCCTAGGCCCCCTTACTGACCCGTTTCTTTCTTTTAATTATACAAATAAATTAACATGGTTGTGCGGCAGCGAAGAGTTAGTGTTCTCATTTGGTGTTGCCGCCAATGACTATGAATCTCCCCACTGTTTTTCCCTATGCAGCGTGCTGTGCTTCAACTTACGAAGTGATAGTACGCTGGTTCGGTATAAGCCTTCCTTCCACCTGGGCGAATTTAGTGGTTCAGATTTTCAGAAAAATAGTAAACTCATTGAACGTTCTGAGACTTTACGACCTGCGGGATGTCTTGATTCGCACTAATTAGGAAGTCAGGTGAGGCCCAGAAAGGTTCAGACGCAAATAGCGCTGTACGCTCTTATCAGGATTAGTTAGGTGAGCGGAGACGGGTCTGCGGCGTGAATCTTTTGTTAGCGAACACTATTCCATCGGAGGACATACTTGTATAGCTTGTGAATACGACTCGTTTTTTGCCCCATGTTTTATGCAAAATTGAATCGCAAACTGGAATACTTTCCTCTGTCGGAGCTACCGTGTGATACTCAATATTATTAGTATTAAGTATCTTGTATCCCCAGAGCGTTCGGAGTCGACCCCCTCCAAGTGAACTCGCAGAACACTGTCTTGATCCCTACGGATTCTAGGATAACACGAGTGGCCATGCATTGCACAGCTGTTATCCACCTTCTTGCTTGTCAAAACGAATTTTTACCCGTGTTACTTGCTTCGGTTACTAATACCAGGTGCGACCTTCAGGTGAAGTTATTTGGTGGGACTTCTTCAGTTCTGAGCATAAAGCTTACTCAATTGTCCTACTCCGAGGAGTACTTCTTCTTGGACCGCTAAAGTTCCTGTTATATGTGACACTCTAGAAAAACTATTCGCAAGTTCGGACCACTTTTGAAGGCCAGGTTACAGAAAAGTTTCTCTTTCCGAAGAGAACAAAAATACTACGTACGATGTTTATTGTAGCGGAGGCAGTAGCAGCGCCAACCAACCATTGAACTTGGCTGGAGTGATACCATACGTTTTTCCAGTTATAACGTCTCAGTATTTTCATAAGATATCTTGGCGAGATCCCCAAGGTGAACCGAGGAGTCCAACATGCTCCGAGATAAATCTGACGTGAAGTTACAATGTCCAATGTACTTGCAACGATCCTAGCTCCACCTCGCGTGCTAGTAGTCCTGCCTTACACATGCTGACTTCAGGTTGAATTAGCTTCGGCGCTGTTTAAGCACCCCTCATCAAGTCGTTTTGCGAGTGTTTGGGACTCTTGAACCCATCCAGCCAATCGTTCAGTTGTCCGACTAACATACCATAACGCACAGCAGATGAAGGACCATACACACGTAGATGGGTCTCGCATAGGAAGCTTGTCTTTCGGGTTGAGGTTGATCATTGCTCCGTTGGGTGGCAGTTAGGAATTTGCGCTGCGGCAAGTGTTTCAGAAGACGAGGCAGTTATTCAGCTGTAAAGCCCCCTTGAAAGGGAGTTAATTAAAGAGAAGTTTTTTCTCGAAGTAACATTAATCACAAATTAGCTGAAAGCTCTCTGACAGCACACTGGCTAGCTGACGCGTAAATGACTAAACTAAAGTATGACGTTTTAAAGTCGAACATCCAACAGTGCTGTATCCACTACCCTTATGCGAGTCACATTTTTATTACTGTATCACGAAAGCTTGGCACTAGTTGAGTCATTGCGCATGCATGAAGTAGAGCGGTTCAATCCCATCTTGAACACTTTACTCACGCGGCTTAGCGATCATTCACCGTCTCCTACCTGAGATCATCAGTGCTTAAGCCTTTTCGGTGTTGCTCCATTACAGAGGAAGCGAAACTTGGCGAAACAGCACTAGATCCGATCCAGAACACGTTGCGTAACAATGGCTATTCAGAGAAATTTCCAGCGAAGAACGTACGCCTCAATCAACTGCTATGACCATGACGACCGTTTGTTAATGATGGTTCTTGTGAGATATCTACCTGCCCCATAGCTGATATTATTAAAAGCACTTTCAACGCGGCCAAAATCATGTGTTAACCGATCGATAATCGTTTCGTGGCTCAAGGACAGGCTGTTTTAGGTGACTAAAAGTACGCATCTATATCGATTCAGTGACCATATTCAGATGGATAAAGTTGTAAAACTATGGGACAAATAATAACCAGTTTGATTCATGAAATGGAAAACGGGACGCGCTAACGGACTGATTTCGTGGCATCAAATCACAATGTTGGCAAAAAATCTTTTTCACGTCTTATCGCGTGTCTTTTACCGTCACAAGGGTTTTGGGCGTCAACTTTTAGGTACAGCAGAGACACCCGTCCGTGACTTTTCCGAGCCAGGCATGCGCGGACAACAATTCATTCAGATCTGTCAAGGATATTACATCTCGAGCAGCGAAAATAGGTGCTTTTAGGGATATGCTAATTTTTAAGGTTCGCCCACCCGTTTAACTGAACAGTATGCTGATATGTGAAACGGTTGCGTTATAAATTTTCAGATGTCCTTAACTGATATGCATGTTGAACTATTGTAAGTTGTTTGTCTGGGGGAAAATCCTTGGACAAAAGTCCTATATGACAAAGTTCGTACGGATATCCATCAATGAAATGAGACAGTTACTCTTCTCTAGCGACCCTGGAACTACAGCAGTGGAACAGCAAATCCAGATGCAGCATACGGTCTATTAATAACAACCAAGATGCAATAACCTACGAGCATAAAGTGTGGTTACCTCGACTTGCGTGAAGGCAAGTAGACATGAGGAAACCATCTAGGATCATTTGATATTCATATCTCGGTTGCTTCCCCACTGAGGACTTGAGAGTGTCAACTTCATTGACATTGAGGACAAAAAAGTTACTGTAAGTTGTTAAATCGCCTTTCCTGGATGAGGGGAAATCCTAGTCCTAAATGTACAAAAATGTGAGCGACAGGGAACATTTCTGAGACCTAACCATGAAAACATCGCACCCGGTTTGCAGATTCGTGCAAGCTTCAGGAGTGTTAAACAGATTGCTGAGTACTACAGCACCAGTGTATTTATACTGCATTAAAACATCGATGATATTCAGGACAATAACATCCAAAGATGGCTGGAAGTTGGAGAAAAGTTATTTCGTACAGATTAGATTCACGACAATTCATAGTTGTTACAACAGCAAAGGAAGCCATTGCAACTAGGAAAACTGACATCACAGTGGGGTGGGGATGTAGTGTTGGTTGAGGCGAAAGAGTGATTATATGTCTTGCTATCAGTAAAAAGCTCTTGCTGCCCAACAAACTTTTTTACTCAGCGTCTTGGGCCGGCAAAGTCCTTCGATCAAAAGCGAAACGCTGCCCAGTGATAAATTTAACGGCTTAATAGGTTCTAAGCGTTTTTCAGCTGATGGAAACAAAGAATCGATTCTTTCTGGTTTGAAAACTCATAAATAGTTGTCATCTTAGTCCTACCGGAAGCTACTCAGAGGTAGTGATTCTGGCCGTAACTCTCTCGTTTTTCCTAGCTTCTCGCTTTGCGTTGTCTGAAGTCTTTTTTCACCATTCGAACTAACGCTGAGCTGACCTTTCAGTGCGCGTGCAAGTAGTGCGCCAGTGAAGAAATAACTCAATGTGTCATTAAAACTCTTAGGAGAAGACCATGTAATAGCCGGAGCACCACATGTCTGCAGAGAGAGGAACTGACAGCATGGCCTACCAAACGGCCGTGAATACAGGTATGCAGTGACCGGATGATCTGTATTCATGACCAGGGTTCAACTGGTGACCTGGCCTCTCTGAAGCACAGCTCATCAGCCGGAACGACGGCGAACACGTGTGAGCGACCAAGTCAGCGAAGACGGACATAAAAATCCGTGAAGGCGCTGGCTAGCACTGAAAACGAATAAACAAAACCGGCGACTTCAGCGTGTCCAACATGCCAGGCGCGCGAACATCCCTGATGATAATCTCTGCATGAACTGGTAATAATCAATCTGACGGTCTCTGATTCAAACTCCGACACATTAAGCATTTTTTTTAAAAATCGAGTGTCGCCACTGGTTTAGCCGACGCATTCAACAGACTTGACGCGTCTGTAGGTTCCTCATTTCTTTTTCTACAGTTTCATTGACAGGATGAACAGCTGGTTGTCTGTAGCTTAAAAGATCGAGGCTCTGTTCACGCTTTCTAAAAAAGGGGGGGGGGCGCACGAATAGCCCAGTTGCAGATCAGATGAACGTTTCACGCGGGACTGTTCGGAATAAAATTAATAAAAAACAACGACTGATGAGCGTCAAGAACAGGTGCAAAAACCATGCTGTCGACCAAGTGATTCACGGATAGCTCAGAAAGACGCGAGGGCATCAAGACAACGTTATTGGAAGTGGCAACCTTTGCAAAAGCTTAGGAGGTAGCTACAACGTTTCATTAACCATCTTCCAAGGCTTCTAAAGGATGGTTTCGGTGTTGAAGAGATAGGTTTATATAAACTGAGTTCGGGGGTAGTTTAAATTTATCTGCAACCTTACTTACACAAACATTCCAAAACAGCTGAATAATTTCAACAAGTCTTGAATATTGATTGCTTAAGGCTGACCCAAAAAATGATGGTTCAACAAAGAAACATCCTCATTTTCTGGAAGACACCTCTTCTCAACAAGTCCCTATAGGATAATCAAGCACGCATATGGTACCTCGATAAAAGCGACAAAATACCAATTAATTGGTCTTGGAGATGAGTATTGGACGGTTACTGCTTATCGATGAAGCAAAAATCATACAAAAATTTTGAAGTCGATCGAACAAAGCCAGACAGCCGAATAGAATGTGTTTGGTTAGTACTGTAATATTACTAGATTTTACGATTGTTCAGCACAAAATTAGCCTCTGTATACCGTCGTTCAAGGAAAATTAAGGTGAAAGTAATCGTTATCCACGATGGTGAGTCATCCCTCCACACTAAGCTCTCCATTACGAATATGAATAGACACTAACGAAAGTAAAGCACAAGCCAAGGCACCACCTACAGCTTCGCAGCCAAAAAGGGACTTCCAATGACTACCGGACTCCGTGCGAAACTGATGCGACATAAAACCGCGCTGAATGTAGTTCCCATCTCTAGACACTAGGTCTCCCTTGTTTTGCATCGATAATTTTAACCACTTCGGACAGTACGGTTAACGGCAATATCTGTCGAGTAGACTGTTATTCGACTAGAATTGGTGACCGATCTATCGGGAGCATTCCAAAAATGATTGAATTTATGCCATAATCTCAAACCTGAATTTGAAATTTCCCCTGAAAAGTGTCACGTATGGCACTCCGAAAAATAAGATGTCCGGAACAACTGACCAAAGAAAATCTGACCTGACAGACAATCCGGAACCACGGCTGTTGATCAGTAGCCCACGACGTAATGTTAACCAAATATACTCTAGAAATTGGTTGACCTCTGTAACCCTATCTCTGCACCTTGTAAAGTCACGCTTTGATCACTATTTTTGTATATCTCTGTCCTATTCCTCCAAATAACATCTGAGAAACATTCAGGATACCAAATAATATAGAGCCAACGTTAGATCTTATTTAAGCAGTAATGTGAGATTACCAACAGACAGTCTACACCAATCTATTTCGAACCGCGCGCCCCTTTTCTATATGGTATAGTTTCGCTTTCCGAAAGCAAATATTCAAGCTTATATCAGTGGTTATTGAAAAGATCGGTCAGGATTATTACTTTACTGGTGTCTTGTAAATCCAATCCAGAAGAACAGAACTTAAGGGACACATTCACCGAGCATGGCAACCTGGGCGAACAGATCAAAACAGAACAGACCCAAAAAAACAATCGTTCAGCTGTAACACCCTTTCGGTGTCTAGCTGCCACGCCACCCGAGGGAAGCACAAGGGCCGAGATATTGCCAGTTTCCCCAAGCCTAGATAGGAGAAGTCGAGATTCCCGGGGTTGGGTTCGAACCCTGGACCTTTGGCTCAGTAGGTTTGCGCCTGAACCAGTAAGATATCTGGAGTTCAACCAACAACCAAACAACGCACCCGAGCTACCTATATTCCGCCACATCACCATACACGATCGTTCTCTTAATTTTAAAGTTAATGGAAAACTTGTGACAGTTTTCTGGCCAGTTTCAAGAGTCGCGAGTGTTTACTTGGAACCGCACAAGTATACACAACGCACTGATGACCAACAGTGCTACCTAAAAATTGAGGCTACATGTTGGGGGTCGAAATTATAGTTTTTAATCACAACCTAAGTTCCCAGGGAAAACCAGATGAGCATGACTAAACTAAATCAAATAGGATAGGAAGGATGTGGTGACCAGGACCAGTGGGTCACCAATGGACAATTCACAGCCCGAACCTACTCACGATTCTGTACGCTGTTGGAGCGGGTATTACTTTTACTTTTACGCTGCTAGAAACATGAATGCAGAATCCCATCTACCAGTTCCAAGCCGTTAGCATCATCTCGATCAACGAATGAGAATTTTCTCTTTGGCCACTCCACCATGGATAGGGGCAATAGAACGAAGCATTGAAAGGTGAGCTTACTCGCACTGAATTTACAGAGGGACTGACAACACTCGCAACAGGTTCATCGGATAGTACAGCCAATAACAAAACGATAGAGGGAGATGTCGTCCGTGTGAACAGGCAGCCTGTCGCGCAATGCTCCTTTCCTTCATTTTAGACCAGGCTTGAATACGTGATAGTCTTTGAACCCGGTAAGTTGCTCATTCGTCAGATCTCCTTAAGCTGCTCTTTTCGGTCTTCACGACCCCATTCTGAGCAAGTTAGATACAGTACAACCAACAGGAAACTGCTGCCAGTTTTTTAAGCGTCCAGCCGGGTCACCTGTTTGGGTCACAGGCATGTGAAATTGTAGCTGAAAATTAGACTGGATTAATGTCAGAAGCACGAAAAGAGTAACGCGTTATTTTCACAATATATTGCCTTTCTGACCGTTTGATTTCTTACCAATTAGCCGTAAACAATTTGAAACGCTTATTACAGTGCGAACACACCCCCGATCATACATCTGTCATCAGTAACATACGAGACTAGGTAGTCAGTTAACAACAAAACACTAAAAAACTGAGGATGCGTGTCGAGTCATCTGAACGCCAGATGAATATGGCGAATAATCAGTATTTCAGTGGCAGATTTCTTCAAAAGATGGAACCTTGAGTCTCCCCATGAACCCTTATAGTTCTTCTCTAGGAAAGAGTCATCCTCTGGTTAAGAACCAATGGTCGATAATAAGCTCAAAGGAGAGGAATGATGTCTCAACACATGGTCATATCAGGGTAATTGGATTGGGAATCACTCAGCTAAGACACCAAGTGTGTAAGATTGATAAGTTGATGAGAGGTTTGGAAACCAAGTCAGAAGCAACACATCAGTCCAGTACAGAGAAAATGGGCAAAAGCCTGTTGTGTTCTAGTTGATCTGCAGGGTCGTAGGATTTTACAAGTAGCAGAGTCACTTTACGCTGCCCAAAAATATTCCGGTGGGTACGTCAGGCGACGATCCTTCAAGAAAATTCATAGGTCAATTCCAGTACCGGATAGTTTAGCGCAGTTCCAAGTCTGTAGTTTCGTAATGTTTGTAGTGTTTAAAAAGTAAAGTTCAGTGTATGTCAGGTCCTACGGCTACATCTGCAGCATAAGGTTGGGACTGCGATAAGTGTGGACAATAGCCACAATCGACACCCTACTCCCAAGAGGTGCAGCGCTCGAAACAAAATGGCTTTTCGTTTTTTTCGACTACGTACTCAGGACAGAAAAGTAATCACGACTGAAACATCACCAGGCCTGATTGCTCACACACCAGCAACCATGAGCAAAATACACCAACATATCATCAACTCACTACGGAAGAAAACGCTCATGCAAAAATGTGGGGTGAAACTCCTCCTAAAAATCCATTTAAAGAATTATAGTATACTAATTATGACTCATTTGCATACCAACAGGAGGAATCATAGTAACTGTTTTTTCATACCACTGGTTAACCACCTTTACGAGTGTACCATAAAATGTTTGCCTGTATTAGTACCAACCCCTAGTTATATTAATCACCTCAAAAAAGAAGCTAGTGGTTGGAGGAAACTCCGGTGTCAGCGTGAACTGTTTACAGACAGCTAGCGATCTACTGTAAAAAGAGCACCCTCTGAAAAGAGACCACCTCCGTGAAGAGTAGCTAAGTGCTTCCCGTTGGACGTTACCTGGCGGTGGACTGACCTTTCCTAACAGAAGCAAAAATACCCGCTTCTCTAGTGGTAGTCACTGGGAGGGAGTATCAGCTAAGGTGTATAGCTCTCCCTCTACCTAGAGACCCTCCCTCATAACGACTCGCACGCCAACACGACCGCGTGGATGTGCACCGCAGCCGCGAATGCTAACCTAGTGGTTCATCCATTATGCGACCAAAACCTTGGCTTTTTCAAAATCGTAACGGAGGCGTAGGGTACAAATACGAAACACTGTGTTAAGAACATTAGGGCCGTCACAAATAGTTTCTTTCATTCAATTCAATTTATCAGCTATCATCTAGTTAGAAACATACACACTATAGAGCACCTCAAAAAAACGAAAACAACAGGACCGTGTGAAAGACGACTGGATAAAAAAGGGAAATTAAAAGTACAGCTGGATGTGGTCTCTCCATGAGACCCTAGACAACAGTGGCGCGTTAAGGTGCATTTTTCTATACGGCTACACAGCAAATAAAATCCTCGTGAACTTGATGTGCAAAAAACGGTTTCTAAACCACCCTAATACTTTTAGAGCATCGTTTCCTATTTGTATCGCAAGGCCTCTTGAAAAAACCAAGAAGTCGCGGTCGCATAATGAAGGAACAAATAGACTAGATGATGAACACTGTGATGGTGATGTGAAGAGATTCGGTAATGTTCAGTAAAGATTTCGTTCTGTTAGTGAAACCAACCTATGCTGTAAGGACGAGAAGCACTGTACAGCTGTTTCGCCCTTTTTGGGAATCATCAGCAGTGCGTTTCTCATGATCAGCTGCTCATGACCAAACAGTTGAGTGTTCAACTACTGGCCGGAAGGTAGCGGGTTTGAAACCCTCTGGGGTTCATGAGATGCGCACTGGTGATGATTCCCAACAGGGGTGAAGCAGGCGTACAGTGCTTCTCGGCTTTTCAGCATAGATTGGCTTCACTGACAGGATGAAATCTCTATTAATAAACGCTGTGGTTGGAATTGTGCTCCCCGTCTATAACGATTCCCCGAATAACGACGTCTCCAACACGACTGATGGTCTTACTCAAGAGTCACGTTTCTACATCCTGTTGCCAGAACAACGCTCTCAAATACAACGTGGGACTGATCTTTTCTTGAATAATATGGCTTCTATTGTCAAAGTAATAAAGGTCAACTAAAGTCCATAAAACAGTCCGTGGCATGTCGTTCCTCGATGTGACTGGAAAAGAAAACAGACAGCGACCAAAACAGTAGTGCACATTAGTGCGTTCGAAATACTTCTTCCCTAATAATACCTAGTTCGACCGAATAAACGATGCTAACAACTCAGAAGAATCAGGTTTAAGAACAGCCGCGAATAGACAAATCTAACCAAAAAATCTACCGGAGACAGCCATTACTGGGTGAGTCGTTACAGAGGTAGTACCATGCTTTAAGCCAACTTCCTTGACAGTCGCTCAACCCCAAACTTTGTGTTACGTACGCTCCCGCATAGTCTTCCTCAGGTGGTTTGGTTACATAAACGAACTGGCATTTTAAGCCGTCTGCAGTATCAATTTTTTCGATGATCAACGAACCGTGGTTTGACTCTACCTGTCATGGCATGGCAGCTAGGCACCGAAAGGGTGCTACAGCTGAACGACTACCTTTATACGTGTCACTGTGGGCGTAACTAATCAATAACTTCCAGCAAATGTGGAATCCAGTTACATCTGACCTTTAAACTCTGATTCAGATGCACTGACAGTCTTTGTAAGGCGTCACTTTTGCCAAATGCGATTAATGGATAAGAAAGTTGGTATTCGCACCACTCTTGTTCAATCAGTTCTCAACCTGCATCGATCTGACTGCCTTGAAAGTCTTCATCAAAGTTTGGAATCACTGTACTCGAGTTTGGCTCTTATTAGAGATCAGCGGAAGTACACGTCCTCATGAGTGCCAAGACGTGAACCCCAGATTTGACAAACAAGGGTAAAGTTCGATTTAATTGTAATTTATGTGACTCACACGAGAGTACCAGATAAATATCGATGTTTTATCAACTCAGAATTAGCTGGCCCAACTTGCACCATGAGCGATCGAAATCAAGCAGTCCTTTGTTACTGACCCGTGGAAATCCATTACCCTAAAAATACTGGAACCGGAACACCCAATGCAGCAAGAAAGATATGGGAACGATCGAAGACCGAGATCACCTCTAACAGTTCAAACACACGTTTTTGAGCCAAGTAGGGCTCAAATCAAATGTCAGGAAACTTATGAAATGAAACAGCGACCTAGGAGAAACCGAAAAAAAGATATTAACGACAGTTGGCAACATTAATATTGTTCAAAGCGGCAACACGAAAGGCACAGTACTGTACAAACGAGTGAGCAGTGTGCCTAAATAACTTGAGGAGTTTCTCATCACGAGTGGTTCAACTATTACGGCCAGCAAAATTAATCTGGCAATTCAATTTTGGCTCGAATCAACTCACTAGCAGAAATGTTCACACAGCCATTAATGTCGTTCCTCAACTGGTCTTTCAGCGAAAGACAGCTGTCAGAAGAATGAAAAACTGCAGCTAACATCTCAGCAAAGAGATGGCTGTTAGCTTTCAGCCGAAATTAACAAAGGACTATCTCGAATTGTAGGTGCCCAATACGGGTGATCAAAAACAGAGGATGGATTGAAAGAGATCCAGTCAGCTGTACGGTTGCACTTCCCGTGGGATGACGTCATACGTACTTAAGCTCACTATCCTAAATTCACCAAACTCCATTTTTCTCGACGTCAAAGGATGACGGCGATACGAGATTCATGTCAAATGAAGGAACCAAAGGATGAAGGGATGATCAAACACATGCATTACTTGCCTGCTCATCAGAACGGCGCCCAACAATGGCGTGATGGAACCCATAAGCGTGTTTCGATTGATCAAAAGACCCCGGAGTTCAGCTGGTGTGTTCATCGTTTCGTCACATTTCAAAAGAAATGGACCGAAGAAGAAAACTGCAAGTAGAATAACGAGTGCCAGTATCTGAGCTCCATCTGGAACTGTACGAAAGGAACGGATTGTGAAGATTTCGGATAGACAGACACTCAAAGAAGTAAAAATAGCACGCACGTGAGACTTTACTGACACAGAGAAAACATGTTGATGACCAGACTTAGGGTGATAATTTGCTCGAAAGTACTGGGGCAGGCAAAATGTTAGTACTGTGTAGAACCAGATGGTACTCACGGGGAGAATAGTTGAATGTATGAGTAGAACAAGCCAGCAATTCACCAAGATAAACAGTGACTTGGAGATTGGGTATAGAGGACTGAGACAGCCTTATGCGCGCAAGTTATGTGTTTGGTCGGGAAACAGAAGCATAGTGAACTACGGGCAGGCCACCAGACTGGGCAACATCATCTACAGCATAACATCAGCATTCAACACGATGCTTTACTGCCGTACCGATGTGACATGACAGTATTGTTCGTTGTGAGAATCATGGTTGTACTTGGGCTGAGACACTACCAGGGGGCCAGACCTAGACAGCAGTATGGTTGGGGTTCTCGACTAAGGAATTTGGCTCAAAAGCCTGACCACGAGGCAGCGGTGTTTGGTGGGAAATGCCATTGCACTACCATTTTTAAAGAACGAATGGCCATACATGTTTCAACCACCAGCCTGGAAAACCAGAAAACCGCGTTGGTCAGGCCTCTAACCACTGACCATTGAGAGGCTCTGCGAGTGTCGCATGGACACTCTCTAGTATAGTTCAATGGGTCACGGAGAAACACAAACCGTCACACCACGGTAAGGTCCAGTCCCTACCTGACGGTCAGACTGGGCATGGCAGTCGCGGTACCGTCATCGCAACGTCGTGCTTTGGTCCATGCATAGTCTCGTACACGAACGTCCCGAGTGAAGCAATTGGAGATACCGAATACGTTTGAGGCCGTTATGGTTAATCAAGGAATTGTGGAGGAACGGAACACGTAGGGATCCTAGCAATACAGCAATACAGCAAGGATAGAAAACAAATAGTAATTGAGAACGTCAGAGATGTTGGGTAGGCCTAATGCGTGCAGCAGAAATGCGTCAATACAAAAAAAACGCCCGGTAGTAACACCGTGCGGAATGGCATAAGTGTGAATTCTAGAACTCATACGAGGATTGCGTAGTAGGATTCGCCGGTAATGGTCTTGGACTCAAGTAAATTCAGCTTCTAGAACACACTGAAACTTATTTACTAAGCGTGTACGCAGTTCGGACAACTAGCAAAGTTAGCTAGGCAGTAACTGCTATATGCACAGTGTAGTAGGGGAAGAATGTGATTACTCCCGGAAAGCAAACCACCATGCGTCTTGTCCTGACTGGGATGTGTCAGGTGGATGCAGTAGCATCGATCGCGTGCCGACTTGGTCAGCAGTTTGCCATTTACCTTAGCACCATGTGGTCACAAACAACAACTGCGTAAATGAGGAACAGGAACCGAAGTAATTTTTCGAATTATCCCCTCACAAACTTCAATTCAAGAACGCACCTAGTTTAATACTCATCATGCGCGCAGTAATTAGAAGATAATGGCTCAACTCTGGTACTATTTCAGTGCATAGCTGCCGTGCAACTCAAAAGAGGCACGAGGTTTGGGATACTACCAGGTTACCCAAGCGAGCTTAATGTGGCTGGTGACTGCAGGATGTTGCAGCCAACGGTACCCAAAACTGGTCCACTGGGACCAGTTTATTTGGGGTTGAGAAAAGACAGTCACCATGAGATGACAACTAACTACCCGATCCGTAAATCCGTAATCATCAAGATGTTACTAGGGTCTTATGATAAACCATGTAGCATAACTTTACTCGTATATCCGTTTCAGACAATAGATTAGACAAGATGAAACGATATCACAATAGCAGAGCACTTACATTCTGAGGAGTAGTAGTTTGCCCATAATAATAAGGTAACCGTTCCGAGATCACCAAATGCAGCGGCCATAGGTGGTGCCACGTTATCCGGATCCGTACCAAGGTACATACAGCACACGATCAGTGCGAAGACGAGAAAACCTCATCCAAAATTCAAACATTACACCAGGAACTCACTCAATGTGCAGAGAGCCAGTGCACATGTTATCACAGACACTGCGGTTAGATGTAACAGATTTGCAAACTTGTACTCCGTCGGTGAATACATAACCACACAAAGGGTGGAAATCACGATGGCAGCTGACACACCTTGCATCTAAACAGTTGTAAGGTTGGTTATCAATACTGACCAGTATATAAGCTAATGTAGAGAAGAACATTTGTATAGCCTGCCGGTTGACTTCCATCTTGATATTTGCCTGATAAATACACGGGCATCAGCAAACTCAAGAAATGAAACAAAAGCGTACCAGCGTGGCGAGACGTGAAGACAACGTCACCTCAAGGTTGCCTTTAAGTCCTATAAGCGGAGGGATAATTGCCAACAGCTGAGGGTCGAACTGTTCCGCTTGTGTCCTCTAGAAATGTCGTTTTCGAATATGTGAACTTACCTTCACCTTATCCAAGTACGTTCCTGCGAATACCATTCCCATACCAGCAAACAGGCAAGCCGGAACAATCTCACGAAGCCTCGGAGATCCGATATCCATTATGATCTTGCTATGGCTGGTCCATACCACGCAGCCGATTCATCAACCAGACAGTAAACGAGGGTTCAAATACTGTAAATAAACAGAAATAAGGGCAGATACGAAGGCGGTTTGATCAACAGAGTAGAAGTACACTGATTGTTGTTGCTTTCAAAACCGACGCATGACGAACGGAGTCATCAGTCCCAACTGCTGGGCCTACAGGAAGAGAGATATTAATGGGGTGGCGAGAGGGGGAAGAAAGGTATGTGGAAGAAGGGAGGCGTCAGAAATAGCCTGTTTTCGTTTACCCGCCCTGCTGTATGCAGGAAATGAGGCGACCCGTCCGATGACACCACGCGAGGGTCGACGTGGCATGAGTTTATTTGTATGTGGACAATCCATGGGCTGGGATACCGCCAGATCACCCACACCTAGACAGGAGGACGACTAGAGTCCTTGATCAAAGCCGTTGTCTCGAAAGCCTGGCCGCAAGGGAGCAGTTTGGCGGGAAATGCAAGTGTATTTCAATTTTTACAGAACAAGTCGCCACACATGTTCCAATCTTCAACCTGGAGGGCCAGGAGACTGTGTTCGTTAAAACTCTAACCATTGACCAACCTGGTATGAGACTCTGCGAGTGTCGTGCGGACACCCCCCAGTATAGCTCAATGGGTTGCGGAGGTACACAAACCGTCATCCCACGCTAAGGTCCAGTCTCTTCGCGTACTGTTACTAAACGGATGTGAAAACGAGGCTGTCAGGGTAGAGGATGTTCAGTGACTAATCGTTCCGGTGACCGATGCCTACGAATCATTGCTTTACTCGGAGGGAGCGTCGGCCAAGCAACACGAAACTCGTCATGTCATGAGTGACTAACCCCTGAGCTACATCCTAAGGAGGAAGTAACTGTGCCCATTCAGCCGTCTTGAGAATATCATTTTTGTCCATTTCGATAAGCTCTTTTGGGGTAAGCTGGATTTAACTTGAAACAAACTGTGATCTGTCAATGGTAACATTGACGAAGATACAATAAGGTCCCAACTGCTCCGTTCGGTTTACTTGGACCGGATGGATGGAGAGCCGAACATAAGAAGCGTGTAGGGCTGGTAACAACCTCAGAAATTGCAGTCGAGACCAATGGGGCGCACCACTATTAGTTGTCACATTTCTCACGGTCCTCTGAGGACACCTGCTTTCCCGTGACACCCGTGGGTTGGCCATCTGTGTACTACTATTATATATTCCACATTTTTGGCACACTTCTGTAGCTGCGTCAGGGCCCAAGATAGGTCAGCGGTTAGAGCGCAAAGCAACTGAGAAAAGGAGTTTTAACTGAGACCACTGATATTAAGCTGTCGATGATTACGATTTTCAATTGCAACGAGTCAGCACTTTCGTGTTCCCTACGGGCTGCGCCGCAGCTTGCACCGAAAAAGCGCCACAATCGAAACGATTATATTATAATTACAGCTATATTCTCAACCAGACGCGGGTACTCTGTCATGGTGGTCGGGCTTCGGCGCTGCAACGACCATGCGGACTACACTGACTAGAACTTGATCTCTTAACATTTAACCATAGCAGAAAGATTGATGGAGAACAGTCGGACGAAGAGTCGTACTACGAGCAATTGTTGTGGCAGGTGGTATGGAGGTAAAGTTGTAATGTTCAGTGTGACAGAAATGCGAGGAGTGTTCTTCCGGGTGACCAGAAGAGAAGCTACCCTCCCCCGAGAGATGAGTTAGAAAAGGTCGAGCCTAAAGCCCACACATTTAGGTCACCTAACTGTTGACCGTAACAATCGGCGCATTATATAATAGGAGGGGAATGCCTAATAGAACCAAAAGTCTGGATGGAGTCAAAACGAACTCGCTGTGAACGGCAGCATTAGGAGTCAGAGAGTTTCGCCCTACTCTTAACATCCTCGGGTTAGGGTCAGCCTGCCACAAACAAGTGGGTCACACTCTGAAGTTACTGACTTTGGTGTGACGCCTCAGGAAGAGGGATCAGGTCACGACCCAGATTGTTAAGCCAAATGACCAGGGACAATAGAAAGGGATTGAAAATGGAAGATTGTGCGGGTTAGTGGACACAGATGAAGATGAAAATGCGTCAACCTCGGAACCCGGAACATTCGAGCACGCCTGGAAGGGGATGAGCGTTAGCAGTGAGATTTTCAAGTTTCTGCTGGAATTTAATCCAGCAGGTGAAATCAATCAATGCTGGAAAGCCGAGAAGTAGAATAAAGCTGTTTACTTTCTGTTGGGAACTACCAGTGGTGTGCATCTCACGAGTTTATAGAGATGCAGACCAAGAACCTTCAGGCTGATAGCTGAGCACTGTAGCATTCGACCGAGAATGGCTCCTCAGCAGTGTGACCAACTTGGACTTACACAGGATACAGCACCAGTTATTCTCTAATTTGAGATGGCTCATCAGTTAAGGAGCGAAACTACTAACCGAAAGGTGCGTAGTTCAAACATAACCCTGTCCTTTCGATTGTTTGTATAAGCCTGGAAGCCTGGCAGTACCTCAGTCCTTGTGCTCCCTCCAGGTTGCACGGTAGATTTGCACCGGAAAGGTACCACAGTTCATTCACTATTATTATTATCCTCAACTCACGCATTTCCCAGCCCAACCTCACGGCTCGGGGCGAGATAGCTAGGTGGTTAGAGCGCGAATTTACTGACCAGAAGGTCCGTGGTTTGAACCCGATTTCTGCACCTCGGCTTCCTCTGTCTAGGCTTGGGCAAACTGGCAGTATCCCAGCCCTCGTGCCTCCTTCCGTTGGCATGGCAGCTAGGCACCGAAAGGGTGCTGCAGCTGAACGACTACTATTACTTCTTACTGATATTCCTGGGATCAGTTGCGACCAGTGTGTGCGTTAGTTCCTTACGCATGTGCGCGTGATTGTGTACTTTGATTAGGATGTGCCTCTGTTGTTCTGCTAGCTGTGATGCGTCACTGTTGAGATCCCTGCTTGACATCTGGCTACTATGCCTACTAGGGTGCGCAATAAGTCCAACCCAGATAGACAGGATGCTGGTACCGTCAATATGGTAGATGCAGTTCGGTTGTGTTAATTTGTAGTGCTTCAGCGCACGCCCGTTCCGCGTATGACTTGAATCCTGACTGGAGTATACGTGTACCATCGGAGTTGACTTGATAACTTAACTTAAGTGCATGGAGTGCAATGAGTGAGTTACGTTCAAGGTGGACTTCTCAGCCAGTGCCTGTCTAGCCTATTTGGGTCTATCTGGGAGAAAGAGACCGTCCCAGACAACTGGGGTGAATCGATAGTAGTGCCCATTTTCAGAACGAGTACTCGCAGTGAATGCAGTAACCACAGAGGTGTTGGTTTGATTCCTGTTGTGATAAGGCTTCTGGCGTCACTGATTCTTCGTCGTCTTACGGTGGCACGC
>SJOL01007707.1:251925-326085 GCA_004794785.1 Opisthorchis felineus
TTTGGAAAGAAGCTCCAGTTTCGCTTCGAGGGTCCCGATTAAAGCGGAACAGTCACACTGGCCTATTGGATTTTGCGGTGCTGTTTTGGTTCCGTTTTTGGTGGCCGTCTTCTTAGTTGTGGAAAGCATTGCCCCCTTAAGGTAAAGGCAACTGGCGCAGACAAACGGGTCAGGAGAGTTGGTTTACCTGGTCGTCCTGTAAACCCAAATTGATTCAATAGGTCCCATATGCATGAACTTGGGTAGGTACCCAGAAGCCACTAGAATGTGATCGACTGCTTTCGCTTCTGGGTACAGATTCGATGTGAGCAGATGACGTTCAATGAGATAGGTGTTTCTAGCAAGTCGTGATGGAAACCATACATGGATTAAGGGGATAAAATGCGTTGCAATCAAATAAACCTGATATAAGGCTGATCGGTATCAGGCGGATGGAGACGATTTCTAGGAAACTACGGTGTGTTCGACTGTGGTGACAGATCGTAGTGGTCTTTAGTTTGAGAATGCATACAGCTAAATGGAACATTTTATGCAGAAGTTTTCGTTCGACGCACAACACTTGGGGGATAATTACAAATGCCAGATAAGGATTGACATGCTTAATGACCTGACAAAACGTAACCTACGTCAATCATAGCGGACAGTTAAACGAACATGGCTCACGTACACGACTAACACGCATGCACCCATCTCGACTGGGAGAAGTCAATCGCCCAGCTTGAACGAGATGAAAATTTGAATTTTACCGGTAGTTTCGATTATTAAATGTGTCCTAGCAGGAAAGGTACGGCCTTCTTGGTTCGTAGTTTCAGCGAGCTACTGACGTCTTGAAGTGAGAAGAAGATATAAGTAGACATATGGAATTATAAGACATTGTAAGATAAGTTAGTTTATCGAAATATCACTGAGGCTGGCGGCTGATAAACTGGAAGCAATACGTACTCGATAAAGCGGGCACTCCCTCAGCGACAGTCTCCCTGAGCCATGCTTACACGAAGTCCTCTCCAGTGGCTGGTTATTATTGCGCTATTTATTGTAGCTGATGCTCACTGAGTATTAGGCAGTTCACAAAGTTTATAAAAGCCAGATTCGGTGTCCCAAGACCGCCATCTTTGTTGGGGCACAGCACCCTGGACCGCCAACGGAAGGTCGTTCATCACAGACATTGAGCCTCGGCACAGCAGTATTTGCCACTGAACAATCCACTGCCTAATGACGTTTGTGGTCCTCCTGGGTTCCAGCCTTTGAAGTTTGTCCACTACATGGTTAAGTTGTTTACGTAGGCCACTGAAGGGTGATGCCAGTTGCTTAGAAACAACTGTAAGGGGTGCACATTACTCCGGTAGGTTGTAATCAAGCAACCACCGTTGGTGAGTTCCGAAGTGTTGTATCGTGGGTGGTCGTCTACTGGTTACGCCTGAACTGAGCTTGCCAGACTACGCGATAAGGAGAGGACAGAGAACCGAGGACACGGCTGTATTGTCAAGACGAACACACAGAGCTTCTGCGTAAATATATAGGATGACTAAATGGCCAATTACGGTCATTCACTCCTTCGTTCCGTACAGCCATTGTGGTGTTCCGGTCGTGAAGAATTTCCCCCCACTCCGAGGGTCGGATGCTGCTAAGCCGTGTTTGGTGAGCTCCGCCAACGCACCTGCTATCAGAAACGTGTGGAACCAATGGTGACTTTGGAGATACGTCATTCTCTGCCAATATGCTTTTTCATGTCTGGACGCATCCTGATACTTCCCCTTTTGGAGATATATCGTAGGCCCTCAATCTGGGGTTAACTTGCAACCGTTTTACCGAACTTCTTCGTCGTCCACTTTTTCTTTGCAACGGAGATGGGTTGACGGTTCTCTGCAGCGTGCATTAGTGCATGCTTTGAGCTTCGGCAACATCAGGTATGGATGACCTGGTTGGCTGTTATCCCTTCCATCTGGTATATGATCTACATCCACAGGATCCACAAACGGACCAAAAAACCTGCGATCTTATGTCAGCTTCGCTCTACCTTTGTTTCCTTGGCTAGCCTGAAAAGAATCCCGCTTCTCAAAGAATTGCACATCCCAGCTAAATTACCTTAAATGTGGCGTCCATTACGGGGCTGTCCAAAAACCAAAGTATGTCAGGCTAATGATGGAACG
Source organism: Opisthorchis felineus (assembly GCA_004794785.1). NCBI lineage: Eukaryota > Metazoa > Platyhelminthes > Trematoda > Opisthorchiida > Opisthorchiidae > Opisthorchis > Opisthorchis felineus. Next base: position 254,076 of record SJOL01007707.1, read on the forward strand.
GCACTGCCATACCCAGTTTGATAGCACACCCGCAACTATTCCCTTCCTACTCTCGACCGCGTCCTTTCGCCCACTGGTTCCATTAACTGCAAATACGAACAAGCTCCCCACCTGGCCCCAGCTACCTCCATAACATGTCCATTCCAATCTGCGGATACTTTCATTCGAATCTAACCATTTCTATGTGTCTGTGCTGCCCGCAAAATTCAATAGCTATACAGTTCGCGTTCCGGCTGGTGTGTTGCCACCCTTCCACTCTTCCAAGGAACTAATATGCCCGACTCCACAACAGCGACACCAGTGAGTCTCTACAGTTTCACTGTACACCATGTTTCTGAGATTCCTGTTACCACTTACCCGCTTTGCTAATCCCTCCACTTTATCATTCCCACTTACGCATTTTGTGACCCTGGCCATATGCCCAACAGTCCAAGGCCACGAGGCCTCAGCGGTGGTTTTTAGGTTTTAGTTCGATTTGACCGACTGAATGACGCCAACTCTGCTGCTTCACCAGATCTGATGTTCTGGTTCCTCGTTTTCCACCCTTTTACACTTTTCTCGTGATGTGTCAGGCAAGTAGCCTCTTGTTTTGCCTCCCTCGCTTTGCTTGTTGCCCGCCACATTCAAATCCTAACGATCCGATCTTTCTCGATATTCTCCCCAAAAACGCATAGTAACTGTGCTGCCTGCCCGCGCCGGTTTAGTGGTGGCCACGCCTACTTCGGATAATGCCCACCGCCTATGGCGCTGTTCTTTTTCCCAACCCCCCTGTACCCACAATACCCGCCATTCATGCTTTTATTCTGACTGTAACCTTATGATCATGACTGACGGCATGCCACCCACAAGTTGGGAATAAACATGATCATTATCATTATCAGTGTTCGGCCCCGTTGACCCATTCTTTGGTTGCATTTCGAACGCTTCAAAGAGAATGTCTAACGGCAGATTCGTTTTTCTTCCTTGAACTATATCGGGCCGCACGCAATGTCAAATTTGATTAACATGCCGAATCCACACCGTTCCGCCGACATCTACTCTATAGACGACGTTTCCTCTTCGTCGCAATATGACGCACAAACTCCAGCGATTCGCTGAGTAACCTCCGACAAGAACAGAGTCTCCACGGCTAAAAATAAGTTCAGTGCGATATTTGCCGTTGAATTCTTCTGACTGGTTCTCCTCCCCGGTCTCTCTGGTTTTCCGGGGACGCAATGCATCAAACAATGTCTTCACCTTCCTCCCAAACATTACCTCGGCTGGAGACTTCCCATTTGGCGTATTTGTGTTTGGTTTCGTCCGGCAGTTGGTTGGAAAAGCATCAATGACATCGTCCGTTGGTCCCTCCCATCAAGATTTCAACAGAGCTCGTTCAAAGAAACTCACAAATCTCTTGGCTTTCCATTTCATTGAGGGTGGTACGGCAAGGACTTAGTGCACAGGCTGAGAATTCCTGAGCGCTTCTTCCAAAACGAGTCAGGTAGCTTTTTGCATATGTTCGTTTTCGTCGCCTGTGTCTTGTAGCAGATACTAATGAGTGGCCTGTCCGAAAGGTTTAGCTTGTCAATCCGTTCTAATCCTAACAAATGCAATTCAGGACGATCGGACACATGACAGATGCCACTTACAGTGATACCTTCAAGAATCATGGAACATTTGAACTCACCAGAGAGTTTCATTAAACTGCCGGATGCACCGCGTGCTGCTTGTTTGGTTTTAGTTAGTACCGGGCTGCCAAGAAATTTCCAAGTTCTTTTTCAGATGATGGTGATATCTGATGCCGTGTGTAGCTGAAGACGAACAGGAGTGCCGTTAATGTGCGCTGATAAATATTTTCTCCTGTTGGCGTGTAGGCTCTGATGTGCGGCTAGAACAACGCGAGCCTTGGGAAGCTTTGAATTAAAAAATCTGCGTCAAAAATGCGTCTTGGGTGCTGGCTTTTGCTTGCCGTGACACCGTCTCTCCTTGTGTCCAATACGGGAACATATGCTGTAACGGTGTCTTTTGAACGGACAGACGTTGACAAAATACCATTCATCACATTTCCAGCATGCTGAAGGTGATTTCTTGTCACTATGCCGGACAGTATGCCTCTGAATCGCATGAACAGCATCGCCGGGGCCGTTTTCTTGTATCGTGGCAGTATCATGCTTCCAATTCACCAGGCGTTGGCATTCAGACTTAATATTCTGTAGCGTGACAGCTGGGTTCTGCTCAGTCTTGCTGATAACTCTTGTTCTTTTATCTGCGTCTTCAGGAGACTTCAACCCGCATAAAATATAAGACAGTTGAATTCATCCTCTGTCATGCTTCGGGGTTTGAACCGTTCACATTCCTTGTTGACTTTGCCTGTATACGTAACCCAGTCTTTAGCAGCATTTTTGCTCAACTTCATACAGTGATATTGAGGGCTGAACAAGGAAGCCTGCTCCCCAAATATTGACGATAAAACGGAAACGGTTTAATCGAAAGTCAGCTCACTTGGTTTCCTTGGCAAAATGTAACTCGTAAAACGTTCATGTTCGGCAACTCCAATTTTCCTGACCAGTTGTCTTGGTTTCCAGGAATCTTCTCTGTTTCCCAGATCCACTCTGAAAAAGTTTTCATCCTTGCTGAACCACGAATCAAATGTAATACATGAGATCGGATCGAACTGGAATTCAGGAACCACGTTCAGCGTTGTGTCGATCACTGAAGTGGACGGCTCAATAGTCTGGCATAGCCGCTTCTGGAGTGAAAATTTTTTAGTAAGCGTCTCGATGAGCTCAAATTGCGCCAGCTTAAACTATTGCTGCTGCTGTTTGAGGAGAGACTGCATCTGTTCAAATGAAATCGCCATTGTGGACACCCATCCGCCAGTGTTGTATCGCGGGTGGTCGTCTACTGGTTACGCCTGAACTGAGCCTGCCAGACTACGCGATAAGGAGAAGACAGAGAACCGAGGACACGGCTGTATTGTCAAGACGAACACACAGAGCTTCTGCGTAAATATATAGGATGACTAAATGGCCAATTACGGTCATTCACTCCTTCGTTCCGTACAGCCATTGTGGTGTTCCGGTCGTGAAGAATTTCCCCCCACTCCGAGGGTCGGATGCTGCTAAGCCGTGTTTGGTGAGCTCCGCCAACGCACCTGCTATCAGAAACGTGTGGAACCAATGGTGACTTTGGAGATACGTCATTCTCTGCCAATATGCATTTTCATGTCTAGACGCATCCTGACAGGCAGCGAACTATGAAAACATCTACGAATATTTCTTACTGCTTGGGACTGATGGATATCTAAATGGCAAGAACGAATGGATACAGGAAAGCCACATTGCCCAGTGGAACGTTCACGTGCATCTACCAGCATAGGGGTCAACCACCTAGGAGCACCAGGAACTAAAATTTAGTTAGCGTTGCTTAACCCACCTTGCTAGTTGTAACACAATGGTAGTGCAACCTTTTGTGTCGCGGCCGCAACAGCCCCAAAACGAGGGAAGATGCATACGTAGTCATTCGATAGACCACTTTCAGCACGCAGCAGTCGTCTTCCAGGATTCCCCTCGGTCATAGCAGTACGACGTATGCGACTCATATTCCCGCAAGAGCCACTCAGCGTGCCGGGACACACTCTGTATGGAACGTACGAGTGTATCTAAGTGGTGCATCCGCTTTTCAGCGACCGGTGGCGTTCTCCAGACGGTTGTTGGTCACACTAACGAAGTGAACTATCCAAAACTGTGCCCGGGCCTTCCACATGCAAGTGATATACAGCCAGTGAGCTGTGAGTTAAGGGACGAATCTAAGGCACGTGCGATTCAGCAATTGCAGGTATTGTCGGAATCTCTGGCGAATGTGGAAATGGCAGAACATAACGTCGCAGCCGAACCCTTATCTCGAAAGCCCGTCTTTGGGCAGACAATTTGTCTATGGCGAAAGTCTTCACTGATACTCTTCGCCCATTATCTCCCTGAACAAGCTAAACAGTTTACGCATTGGAGCAAACTGTTCGCTTTCCACAAAGGCATACACAATCGGACCCCCGGTACCCGTGCCGTCTGTGATCGTGAGCTTGCACTCATTGTATCTACAGGCCGCACATCAGTTGCTTCGGTTGGTCGCGTGTGTACCGTCGACATTTACTACATCGTGCACACCTAGCCGCGTGTTAGTCATGCACATCCAGTAGATTCTCATTGCTGTATTGCGCAAACAACGACAGTTTCTTTGGGAAGTTTCAACTCAGAGTTGCAAGCTGCCCCCACAGTTAGGGCAAGACGTAAATTTTGGCGTTGTAGTGGGCACCATGCACACCATGTACAACTCTTGCTGCAAGCTATCGGGTAACTCCACGGGGCCGGCCACAAAAAGTTCGTTATATTTCGCCACTTGCACTGGAGAACTCTGCTACCAGCAAAGAGGGCCTGGATACTTCTAGGTTGATATATAGCAATGTTCCGGAGAAGTCGACCTACGGACATAAGTCATCATCGTCTGCAAGCCCTACGTTCTGAAAACCTCGTACGAGTTATCCAGATTGAATGAATTTTATCTACCTCGATGATTACTCGGAGTAGCGATTCTCGAGGTACGAGAACACGGGACTCACCACCTATCTGGCCGAGCAGAAGATCCAAGACGACGTTTAGTTACAGGAGCGATACTCCCGCTTATTTTGTACTGTGGGCTGTAGCAGTTTCCACAAAATATTATGGCTGCAGAACTACCTGAAACTTTTGTCCGTTGTAAACGATTAACTTTTTCCTACAATTGGCGGTATATTGTGGTGCTCAGTATTAGCACGATAGAATTGAATTTTCGAAAGCTGCCGAGTGTCCCTGATGGACTAAAACAGACAAGTAATCGAGTTCAGAATACCAGTCCAAACTTTTGAACTCCGTCTAGGCATCACGGGGCCCCAGTAACGCTAGGAGAGTATTCCATCAGAAATTTTCCGCCAGAGGTACGACTGCTTCAGCGGTCAATGAAATTTGTTGAGCTGCAAAAATACAGAAGTCGATTAGGAAGGTTTTTGGTTTGAACACATACGCAACAAAATGCAAATTTTGGCGGAAAAGTATTATTCAACTGGCAAAGGTTTTGCAGTTAAGAGCATTGTGCGGCCAAGGAGCCCCACATATCATTTCATTAAGCAGGGTTTTCCAATTCGGTGTGATTTTTGACCTTGAAGATTCGCCCACTCAAACAAATCAAACACACAGAGAGCTTGCAGATAAACGCGTTGGACATAGATATTAACTATGAAGTGGAAACCTCGAAAACGTCGTAGTGTCCGAGAGATCGTTTCCATTCTCCGGATACGGATGAGTGGCTTGCACTCCTCTACGGGGTACCAAAGCAACCGTTAACTGAGAGAGGCATTTTGGTGCAGTCAAATGTCTTGAAATGGATAGGCTTAAATGGTGCACAACTGTTTCACAAACATGTTGAGAATGAATACGGTTTTCAAAGTTTCTCCAATAACATTCATTTTCATCCATAACAATACCCCTTACCTGATCGAACCGCGGCAAAACTACTTTGAAAAGTTCATAAATCTGGACCAATCCTGGTCATTTTGATGACAACTTCGTCCTGTAAGTCAAGCCGATCTGGGATGAAAAGACGAAAATCACTATTAAACTTTCCATTCATATTGGAACTCCTCAGCGGGGCGGATCCGAATGCACCATTAAGGGTAGAGCCACTTTACGGTGCCTCTCGGTTTTTGCATCTCAGATGAGCAGTCCCAGAACTCCATGCACTAACACTAACCCACAAATAGCCCAGAGGGAGAACAATTCACTCGGAAAGTGGAACTTCCACCTGACAAGTGGCCGATACAGCAGCCGATTGACACGCGATCACGTGATATAGAGTTTGTGTTTGAACAATGAGTGGCTCTATATCATGCCCAAGTGCGCGTCAGTTACAGTACTGATCAGTCTCCAGTTGTCGAACGGTTAAATGTTTCAACTGGCAACCGAACGTCGTGCGTTCTAGATTCTCTGGAGTTTAGCGAGGTGCACACGGCCGATAGTTCCCAATGACGGTGAAACATACGTGCAGGGCGTCTTAACACAGACTGACTCCAACTACAGGATGAAATCTTAGTAAAAATTTATCGAGTCCCCTCACAGTGCCAAAAATGTGCTTATTTCGATTTTCAAAAGTTTGTAAAATATGGGATGACGATGGCCCGTTCAGTCTGTACAAAAAGAGCGATGAAGTGCACGACAAAGGTGTGCGGCGATAATTACTCTCCACCCTTATGTCAGTTCCACGCTTCGCGTGTGCTTGGACAATGCGCGAAAGGCAACCAAACATAACTAGCTAATGTACACTGGCAAGTCAAATGGGTAGTCATATTTTTTATAAACGGCAACGCGACAACCCTGCCAACATCCTACAATTGGTCATCTTTCTGTGGCTACTGTCTAAGCGGATAGCTCACACTCGACTCGTTCATTTCCCCAAAAGTCAGATCGCTAGCTACAAGATGCTGGTGGATCATGTTGGATTTCACAGGATATGACAATTTAGTACATTGTTGGGCTAGCTGAATTAAAGCTTGCCTCATACATGATAGTATTTTAGCCTAAAATGATCAATCAGTCAGTCATCGAAACAGAAATCCTAACCGGCCACGGGCTTCTTATTCTCATTTTTTCCTGACACATAAGTGAATGGCCTTGATTCAACTGAATGCGCAAGAAGTAAAAATTTCCTTACCACGAAGTAAGTGGAATATCCTCACCCAAAATTTGAAGGAGAAAACAAACCTCATACCAAATGTGTTTTCCCCACTTAACCGGAGGAAGATAGAGAGGAGGATGCTCCGTGAAGAGATGCATACACAAAAGCGGTATCTGAAGCTGGATACTTGCAGTCTGGGCCGGCCCTAGATCATGTTTAAGTCCGTACTGGAATTTAGAATGACCGAATGCAATGCAGAAGTTACTCATTGACATCCCGTTTCTCGAGCCATCCAGGCCTATTAGTGGAGTGATGTTTAATGCATCCGCCGGTTCATCAATTAGTTTGCCGTAGCGCTGGATTTTTTGTTTTCTTCAGTTCAATTACTGGGGGGAGGGCATGATCATCAGCCACTACTACGTCAAACTTAAGTTAGCTTTCTCCTTATTTAAGGATTCACACTTCACGCCAAAACGCCAGCTGAACATCATGTAACTAGATAACTGGTTGCTTCTTTTGTCTTGACTATCGTTTCTTAGAATTCTTTTTCAAGTTTTGAGGTTTCCAGAGTGGGGCGCACAAGTGCAATGCACGTTGTTGCAGTTTGCTGTTGACAACAATTAAACGAAAACCGGCTAAAACAACTTCACTCCCTTTCAGTTCCGCATTCATTCTGAACAAATCTCTGCGCGCAAGATCGTCCGAAGTGCCATCAACCGTGGCCATTTGTGCATTGCTTGTTTTCCCAGAGTGATTCGATACACATACACTCACGGTCAAAGACTTCGACTGCCAGTTCAAACACACAATCCTGGCGTGACGTTTGTTAGTCGGACTCGGGGGAATTCCGAGGAATTTCATATGGAGGTGCTTACGAGACCAACACCAAGCTGATTTGTCAGCACAACCAGAACAGAGAAAGATTACGCTGCCGTACATCAGAAACGTCGCGGAGATGACTGCACGACATTTGCGGCAATATGGAATTACAGTCGCCTTCTATTCTACAAACACATTGAGAAGAACTCTCTCGAAACCAAAGGGGAGGTTGGATGCAATGAAGAAGACGAACGTGGTCCACAAACTTAATTGTAACGACTGCGAAAGACACTATGTTGGCCAAACTGGAAGAAAACTCGCTACCAGAATACACGAGCACAAGCTTGCCAGCAGAAGACATGACCCAATGTCACTTGTCTCAATCCACGAGGACAGAGAAGGACACAAGTTCAATTGGGACAATGTTAAAATACTTGCTCACGCAAGAACAAAACGGGAACGAGAGTTTGCCGAGGCGTGGTACTCCACAAAAAAGTCGATCAATAAACACATCGACGTTGACCCAGTCTATCAGCCGTTACGAGCAAAAAGAACTACACAGTCACGGGACTCTGAGCCACATAGGACAGAACTGTCGAATTGAATGCGCCCAACGAACCAACCAAACACAAGAGATGAAGACCAACCCAGATTCACAGGGGACCAATCAAACTAGGCGAAGACCGCCTTCAGAGCTACCAGATGCTGTTTAGAAGTCATATAAGCACAGGCAGAAGAGGAGGAATTCACCCACTCAACCCCGCACTGACGATGTCACCTCGATTGGTGATAAAACGTTTGCAATCCAACTGCCAAGCTCGGCGAACAGACCAACAACCATACTGCATTGGTGTACAATACGCGGTGCAGTTAAGCTATCGAATGAACAGCACGTACCCGAGGCACGGAAGGTGTTACACAACCGCAACACTGGCCAGCATGCGGAAGCATTTCACTGATTTAATAGCCATCGTAATGGAGAGCATGTTTTTATCTCCGGACGTCTCAAACTATCACTGTTCTTAGTGCGAAGATTTGCTTCATCCAATGTGGTTTCTCTATCTTGGTCATTCTGCCGTGATCACCTCTCGAGGAACGGAGTTCCATATACTGTAGCTTGTGAGATCACTGGAACACCTAAGCCAAACCACCACAGCGAGGTGGCAGCTCTTGGATGATCGTGGAGGTACTTCCTGCTACTCTAAACGTACGCTGTGCAAAGTTGTAACCAATCACACCGGTCCTCTGTGCAAAAAATGTGCACCAAGTTGTATGTCTACACGTTTCAGAGACTGATGCCACAGGTTCTTTAAATCGACTTATTTACACTGCTCGCAAGCGAACCCCAAATTCTGATCTTGGCACAAGCCGTACAGTCATGACTTCTTAGCTAGCTCAGCGTGGCTTACTTCGTAGAAGATCCCAGGTGCACGCCGGCGTCCCTTTATTAGAAATCTCATTTCTATATCAGGATTGCTCACCATCCTGTTGTGATATCGACCTCTTCGGTTAACAATTACTGCACCGCTTCTAGAACTAAATATCCATCGCCTCCTCCATCTTCGGAGGGAAAAACCACCAAATGTTTGTATGGAGTGTTTTCAAATTTGTTAAGACATTAACAATCACTATCCAGTTGCAGCACCCATTCGGCTGAGATACTGCCAGGTTACCCAAGCCTAGACAGGGACAGTCGAGATGCAGAAGTTGGGTTTGAACCGCTTACCTCCGGGTCAGTAAGTTCGCGTCTTAACCATAGAGCTACCTCGGGTCTTCAAAATATGCTGAAGCCTGAAAGATATGCTCTTATAGAAAGCACCGTATTACGGAACAAAACTTCAAGAGATAGTGGTATTACTGGGATTCTTACTATTTCCTCTGAGAGAGAACGTGGAAAACACATGGAAACCTGGCGTTTGGCACTAAATGGCTCCTAAGGGCGAATTTTTGGGAGCTTTTGACATAAACACTATTCCCTTTCGGATGTTTATTGTGATTTTTTATTGTCTACGCAATTAACTGTTGTCTTCGACAAACACAAGTTATATACCTTCAGTAAACTGCTTCTGTCAGCTTAATTGCTAGGTCCAGTTTCGAGCCAATTTAATTCAGTCTTTTCACACTTGTAGAGGTGATAACCTATGTGACATCTTCAATTGTTTTCGCTGAAAGACACGCTGAATAGAATCGAGCCAAAGAGGTTGCCGGGTAGCTGGAGGAACGAAATGTGCAGGGTATTGAAAAAACCTAGTGGAATGACATAAAATGGTGGAAATGCTCTATAGCACATGAACTACAGGATTTTTAAAAGCAGAACTCACTGACGTCATTATTCTGACTCTCTTCTAGTAATATACACTACTGCCATGATTGGAAATGACTAATATCATCGCGACAGTTCCACTTTGCATGCTGTTCATGTGGTACCTTCGGTATCCTGGTGTCCGTTCAAATTTGACACCATTTGTTTAGGTTGTGCCTCAAGGCACACTCGTAAGTGCATCTTTGTCTTACCTGAGCAGGCAATCAGACGTCCTCTTGGTTTCCTGCAATACCCTCGAACTCCGTCAATGACTGTTCGCTTTCTGCACGTGAGCACAAAAATTCAACATCTCCCCACGGCGGTGGAGCGGTAGATTGTCTCTCCGCTGCATCGCTCTCTAATCAATCAATATTTTCTGAAACAGTCTGTCACAACTGACCCAGTTGGGTTAAACACAGTTTAAACCACATACTTTTTGTAAATATATTCTGTAACGAATATATCTATCTGGGTTTTTCCTAACCGGATCTCTCAATTTTCCCAATCGGACAGCCACCAAAACATATCAGCTGGGAAAAACATTTTGAGTTTTTTTAACAAGTGCCTCTACAAAATTTCCTTGTCGTCCGTGTTGGCGCGTCCCGAATACCTAAATGAGTAACGAAGTTCGGTAGGGCGGATATCAATGTGAAATGATGTAAAAATTTCTGATTGGTGAGTGGTTTGAACTCGGCATTTTTATTCGGCAACCCCGCAAACCTTGTTTTCATTGGTTGTGTCAAGTTACGTTTGTCAAGAAATTAGCCAGCAGATAAAATAGACTAGATAGCCTGCATTAGTACCACATTCATGGCCGTTGTGGAAAAGTTTTGTGTTCAAGAATTCGCCATTGATGGAGTCGGGGGTGAACCCATTTACATTACAGGATTTGCAAATTAAGGAAAGACAAGATGAGAGGTTTACTTCGTCGTCATTGTTGGCACTATTTCTGTGCGATTATCATCACTCAGTGGGTGGTTTTGGTGGAAAAGGGTCTCTCTAGGGCGGAAACAGCATATTTTTCGAGAAATTAGCTAACTGATCATGAGAATCTTCAGATGTCACATACTATTATAAACCGGCCATATCAGACAATGAGGACCCCCCTTTATTGTTTCCACCACATTATCCACAATTTAATGCACGTCCCTTGTCAAAAAATTAACCACAATAAAATTTGGCTGCTGTAGTACAGGAAGTGACGCCAAACTTCTTTCAGACGCCTTCTTAAAAGTCTTCCAAATAGGCCTCAGTGGATCAAACGCTAACAAAGCGAAAATTTCAACGTCTACTGGAGCGAAATTCATGCAATAGGTTGATCGAGGCGCTATCAACACACATAGGTTTTCAGCCAAAGAAACATAAATGGCGAGACAGAACAAACAGCTGAATTTGAAGTCAAGCAGTAGTTCTGTTGTAGTCAAATTATTCAGTAGTCTTGGAACATTTAAACTGATTACTCGTAGCAGACTTTTCAAAAACGGTAAACGATTTAATCTCAGCCAATGTGGTAGCTATGACGCGCCTAATTTGCTTGAGGAGGGCAAAACCGAATAAGTGTATTGTGAGTGCCACAGTAGAAACTAACAGTAGATATTGATCTCCTCGCTGTTGGCCTATAGGTCACAGGCACATACGGTGCACTGTGGGAATTAGAACCGATTGATTATGGCATGGTTCTTAAGAAAGGACAAACGGCTTATCTACGCTTCAATAACACGGAATGGAACAAGGGTGTGGTCGCCAAGAGAAATGAGTAACTTGCTGTGGCTCAATTATGCATAGCTGCATCTGACCGCATTCGGTAAAGGGTGAAGAGTGTGCACCAATCATATGAATAGTGTTATGTGAAGCTAATAGATCCTATCATATCATGGCAAAAAGGTGATGATTAACTGGCTTACTCACTCCATCGTTGTAGGGCATATCATGTGCGAATTGCTCAAAATGAAGTCTATATGATGACCAACACTCAACTGCGGACTAAAATGGTATGAACACGGAGTCCTGCTGAGAGCAGAATGGCGTTCATCAACAAAAGGCGCTGTGTAAAGGCTGTCCCATAGTCAGTAAGACATTAATGATAGTGTAAACAACAGGTTAGCTTGAATTTCCCGTTAAAATTAACCTAGTTTGCTATGGTTGTTCAACCTAGTATTTAATTACGAAGGAAAATGGAGGTTCATTGCCTGGACCATATGACAAGTCTCAAAAAGGGCGAAATTATTGGTAGGTATTTGAAAGCATTTCGTTAGACTTATGAGTAGTATCACATCTAGGAAAAGAGGGAATTTAGTATGAGGCCACTTAACACCTGAGGAGACGATGAGAGACAAACTCCTAGTGCCACAGAGTCCTAGCCCGTTGGTGAACGGATATGGGAAGCATAGGCTGCTGGCACCGGTAAAATTTCAACAGGTCATTTGCGTACAATAAGCGTAATCATCCAGGTCAATCATTTTTTTCGCCAGCACCTCAAGCCACTACAAACAAATAGAGAGACGAGAAGCGACAGAATTGGCTGATTAAGCTGGAGAACTTCGTTTCTGAACGGTATCGGTTGACCACTACACAACATTATTTCAGGAGCAATAGCAATAATATTAATGGTAATAGTGGTTCGGCTGTGGAATGCTTTCGGCGCACAGCTGATGTGAAACTCGAAAGCGGCAAATACATAGAGATACTTCCAGATTGTCCGACTTCTCCAGATAGGAGAAGTCGAAATCTACGGTTGCGTTCAAATCATAGACTTTCCAGTCAGCAATCTCGAGACTTGGCCACCGAACTTCACTGATTTAGCTCAAGTTTCGCTGAACTATCTATAGTTTCAGTTGAAGAATGCTTACCGATGAACCTGGAGAATTCTTCATTAGCACAGTCTTCGACTGGCCCAATCGCATTTCAGCCATTTGTGAAAAGTATGGACCTGAGTGTATAGTTGATCTCAATAACGCAGTCTACAAGAAGCATTGTACGGAAGTGTGAACTCCACACAGGCAGAAAATGATTTACTTACTCTGTTTTGGGGTGGTCGGGGAACGGTTACCGCTTCCGATCTCAGGTTATTACAACAGGTGGAGGTGATTTAATAGTGTTGATGTGCCTAAGCTTAGCGTACAATATGAGACCAATAAGAAAGTACGAATGACGAGAAATTTATTTGAGAAACGGTTTTAATATCTCAATTACGAGACGATCCCACAAAATAGAAGTTTTAATGATGCGCGTACCACTCAGTCACCTGTGCGGCTGAACGAAGCTTCAACCTTTCAATACATGTTCCGGCTTACAATCACACAATGTAGGAACTATCTTTTCCTAAAAGGACGTCTAATTGGTGCAACTTACACAGATTTTGTTTGGTGAAAATCAACCACCCAATTTCGAACTGTCTTGGTCCAGCTGAACAAATCATCTATACAGATTCCGTACGTTTAACGCGATTAGCTACAGAGGTTTCCTAGAGTCTGGCTTCATCAAACTGGCTGAGCTTGGAAACGCGACCACTGATGAGGTAAATGATAACCATGAGAGCATTGCCTTAGGGGCGTTTCTGATAGAGGTAAGGCTCAAAGAACGGAGACACTAGTAAATCACTAGACTAATCAAACATCCTACTGGAGTACCATTCAAATTCCATGAACCTCCGAACGGACTGCAAAAACGATGAGGATACAAAAATGCATGTAATATAGCCGGTTATAATACTGGGCAACGTAATTCATCGCAACTCTTATGGCTCGGAAGTTTACAATACGGTGACAGCAAGTTCATAGTTCTAGGTGCGAAAAACGCTAAAAAATTATTAGTAATACAAGATACAACAAAGAGAACGGAACTTTGCTAGATAAATTATTTCGAATGTATCAAATAACTGTGTGGGACTTCGAAAGGCTTCTTCTTCTTGAGAAGCGCCTTTCTCCATAGCGAGCAAACCTTTAACTTTCCTAACGTGTTTACTTTCCTTTGGGACCACTGTAGTTCCGTTGGACACCACAAACCGGTTCACCCTAGATTTGTTACTGTTGCCTCTTCAAATTAGTCAACTGTCATAACTCATCCGTATTAATTCTTGAGGACATTGCAGCTCGTGTTTCGACTTCTCATCTCTTCGTACTCTAAAAGTTCCGGAATGGGCCAACTGTGGTTTGTTCAAAAACGACGACAGCAAAAAAAAAACAAGTGTGTAACTACTGCTCTTTTCGTCTGTCGCACCTATCTTGATGGACGGAGGGGTCGGCACTGCCACACAGTGATTTCCACTGTGAATTCATGTGGACTGTGCTATTCTGCAGAGAGAACACATAAACATTTCTTAGGAAAGTGAAAGTAGCATGGGCAACGTAGTGCAACTTGAGGTTGCCCACCAATATATAATAAACCGTCTTACAGATGATCGTACCCGAAGACTTGGTGTAACTAATCACACCATCGAGAGTAGATCCTCCATCATAGTTCGCCATATATGAACCCAACGGTTGTGTGAACCAAACAACTGAGCGAATCCTAGTGTTTAGAAACCAGATTCATCCTGAAAAGCAGAACCAGCGCAAATTTTGTACAATACTATCCCAACAAAGGGGGCGTAAGATGGCAAACGATTCGCGTTCAGATCACCCTCGTTTGAACAGTCTTCCTCCCGTCCTGGTGAGTCCACACCAAAGGGTAAAAGCATTGGACTCGAGTTTCGGTTTTATTAGAGCTCATCATCAGTGCATTTCCTTATCCGTGCCGGGGTTTGAACTCCGCACATCTCCACCAGCGCACAGTGGACGCATCTGAGTTTTCATGTCTGAAAAGGCGAAAGTCTCATGCTTGAGCGACGTGATTAGTTTGCCGGTGTAGCGGGTCACCACTAGCGGGATTTACCAATCCTGAATTTCAAATTAGAAACACCACTGACCGGAGTGGACCAACGACACACACTTGGTAGCTATTCAGCTATCCAAAATTGCAGTCATCTGGCTGTTCAGGTTAGGTGCCGCCATGTAACAAGAAATTTTCTGACGGCAAAATCACTCTCCTTACAGTCATATGTAGTTTGCTTCAGACATTCCAATCCACTTGCCTGTAAAAGCTAGTATGTCGGTGGCAGTTTCTCGGTGATTCTTTGGTTTGCTGTTTTAATTCATCATCGTATAATCCCAATGTATTAAAACAACTATGAGGCGCAAGTTTTCGAACAATCGTCTCCACTCGCGTCTAACTGACAATTATAGTGACAGGATAGAAAATTAGGTTTAACTACTCATTATACTTACTAACTGCTGGTGTGAAAACGATTGCATTATATACTCAGGGCTGGGAAAATGTGACTGGTGAGCCGAGACAACGCCAAAGCTTTTAAGTGTCTTTTGTGGGGAAAACGAGGGGCAACCTTTTCGAGTGGCGGTCGCTTCAGCTGCATCATCATTCGTTAGGGAATGGCTTTTGACGGATTTCGTGGTACTCCATTGATTACACTGATTGTCTCGACTGACTCCGATGCTTTGTGTTGATCAGCTGGCTGGTGACGACTCTTGTCGCGTGTTAGACTGCATCAATTCAAGAGTGAATCGTCAAATACTGCTTAGTTCTCTCAGATAAAAACCGAGTCTCTCAACACAGTCTGCAGAACATCCGAAAACAGGTGAATACATAGCCACAATGGAATTATCATCTAGCATTATCCTTGCTATTCGTACTGAGTAACCGCCCACTGCTGAAGTGTATTGTCAACTGTGCCGCATTTAATTTTCGTTTTAGGCAGGCGGGGGAAGAATGTGTGCCTTCATTAGACTACAGCTAAATGTAGGCGAACCTTTTAGCGTATGATGGGTTTCCTCCTTTCACTAAGTGTTGGCTGAAATACACCCACAAGGAATGGTCTGCGTAATCATCCTCCATCCAGGTTTTCTGAATGAACTACAGTTTGGCACCGATTTTGTTGTTTGTGCTGATTCTGCGGGCCCTGAAGGGCACACATCTTTTGAGACTTAATTAGCAGTTAATATTCATACAGATGTGGAATTTGGTGCACTAACCAGACCATACGGGTCACCGGGTTCCAGCCGATTAAATAGTGGGAAGTTGGAAACTGCCGATGGATTTCACTTATCCGGCGAAAAGAAATGCAGTGTATCCAGTGTTAAAAGCGGTTCCCAGTTCTACACATGCGGTATGTGATTATGATATGATGAAAATTTCATCATCTTACCGTTTATGAAATGCACCATGCTCCAAAGTTGGTTTAAAGCGTTCCTTTTGAGATTTCTCATGAAACTATAGGCTGAGAATAGAACAGCACCAAGCAATTCCACTACTTTGTTGGTAGGTGGTGCATTCGAAAAAAAATACGCGTTGATGTAGGTCGCGGCAGTAGCTCTTTAGGATGATTGAAGATGGTAGAAAGTGTGGACATTAATGGTAAAATCGCAGACAAACTCAGTGTTTTCGAGGAGGGAACCAGAAGCCTGGTGAACAGATACATCATTCCGTGGCATGCACATTTGTGGCGGCCATTCTGAACTGGAATGCGTCGTTTAACGCTGTTCATAAATAGGCGCAAGCAACCAATTTGTTAACGGCGCGGTTGTGTGGTAAGGTCAGACGATGCATTGGACGTAGCGAACAGTCGCACCTGTGCGTTTTCGGGAGTTTGCGCATGCAAAGAAAGGGAGTGCTACTGGCTCGCAGCAGTTCGAACCGCGTTTTCGTGACATGACCATTATCCCTAAGGCACTCTGAGCTTTATTTGGACGGGATGATGATGATATATTCGCTACAAATGTCTTTCATGCGTCTCGTACATGCTGGGACCTAACCGGGCTTTTGTGACAAACCGAAACGTTTGTAGATACTGAGAGAGTTCAAGTTTCAGTTGGGATTTTATCCTCAGGTAAACCTAGGTTGAGAAGCTACGTACCCCACTCCTATGCTTGTTAGAATAACTAAACAGCTGCATCTTACAAACATCTGCAGAGATTAGAACCATACCGTTCAGCGCAAGTAGCATGTGTACATTTCCAGTGATAAACACCAGGTTTCCCAAACACGAATATTTTTTTCAATATTGAGCGGTTTTACTAGCATTTCGCACTTCTGGAGCACGAATTACGCTAAGACTCGAGTTTGTTGCTGATCGTGGTAGATAGAGGAAGCGCACGGAGAGACGCCGGAATGAACAGCAGACATTTGCAACAAAATCACAACCACGAAAATAATGGTGAACGACTTTCTGCTTCATCTTTGTACATCTTTCAGAGGGAATATTTGTTTAGCTGTTACTGAATGTTGAATGTGTGACTCCAGCTGGTCACTGGTCGTTTGCGGACATAACGACGTGAACTTCCTCACTACATCTAAACGGATTCAGTCTTGGAAACAAAATTTTGATAGGACGTAGAAAACGAAAACGCAGCATAGCGAAATTCCGAGCAGTCATCACAACCACAAAAAGGATTCAGTTCCAACCGAGACTGGAGGTCCTAGATGATGACCTAGTCGTTCTAGTGTCAAGTGTCATCGGGAGAAAACCTGCAACAAAGCCCTACGGAATCAACACACACGAGCCACCGCAATGACAGAACTAGATTATTCGCTGTCTGGGTCGGTTTGACCTCACGTTTGCACAACTAGAGAAAGGGCAAGACGTGAGTCATAAACAGCTACCTAACACACAATGATGATAAATCTGTGACTTAAGGACATCAGCGCGCAGAATCAGTAGATCAGGTTCCGAAAGTTGCCCGTAACTTCATATACACACCAGCGCACATTAGGCTGCTACACGTAAGTAGCCTGAATAGGTCCGACGAAAGATCTGCAACGGACTATCCCTCTCTTCACGTTCCACCTTGAAAAACATTGCTTACGTTAACCGAAACGTTGGCAGTTATGCGAACACATTCGACTATGTCGTGTTTCCATCCACTACACCACAAATGGTGAACACTTCCAAAAATCGGAACCATTTCAGGTTCAGAGAGATTCCTCTAAAATCCTGTTTAAATAGTGTGGTCTTGTAGAAGCATGCCAGTCGGTTTTCTTGGTTCCAAGGAATCGGGTGCATGTGGTAGATTTTGTGGAAGAGTTCTGCTCGTGGTGTCGGTGATCTTTCCGAACAAATCTCCGTATTGTATACACGTTCAGAAATTACGTTACTGCGCACCCACAAACCAATTGTTAGGAACATGCCATTCCCCACTGGGATCGGTCTTTGGTGGATCGTAAGGCTGTTATAAATATTTTTAGAGAACCACTTCGTTGGGCACCTGTTGGAAACGCTCCTGCTTTTGTACACACACGTATGTAATCAATATTCTCATTCGAACTGCGTTGATGAAATTCCGTCTTCCGGACACATTAGACTTCTCTAGACAGTCCGACACGCGATATTCAAGGTCATCATAATTGACACATTGAAGACAAAGTGCATTAAAAGCCTTGACACCATCCGGTCTAACATGTTATTGGCCTTCCGAATCAGAATGGAGTATATCCATCCGGTTGCTATGATCGATCAGTCAGCTAAATCTGCTGGTAGTCCATTACATGCGGTAATAGTACCACATACGTGACGTGTAGCCCTCGTCCTAGGGTTACATCAACTGGGCGTACAGCATAGCAGAGAAGCTATTCGGTAACAACCATTTACAGCATCATCGGAGACACTGGGTGGAAATGAAGAAATCCTTTGGTTTTATTATGATTAATTGACATCTAGCGATAAAGTAGCAGCCGTAGCGACGGTAGTAATACTGGGATATCCTGTTGAGAAAAAAGTAGGAGGGCGGTTAGAGTGTGTTTTTGATGAAGAGGGATATGGCTGCAGAGACAGAAACGTGGGTCATCGGCATCAACGTTGACAGCAACACAATTGTGAGGGCACTGGTGCTTAACGGCCGTACAACCATGAAAAACAACTGAGATAAAGCCACATGGTGGAAAGAACAAAAGCAGAGAGAAGTTCAATGACAGTCTGACGCATACACCGGATGACCCAAAAACACTTGGACAATAGGAATTGATATCATGAAGGTCAGTGACACAGCTATACGTTCCACAGCCTTCAGACAAGATCGTGGCGAACCCATCCTGGAGGAGCGGACAGCACCAACAGATAAGAAAAAAGACCCCGTACCCAACCGAGGGAGTTGATCCATTGAACAGATTATTGTATTCTGACAAGATGTATCCATTCGTGTATTTTGTAATATTAATAAAAGATGGCTCCCGTACTCAAAATAAGTAGTAAAAACGTGTATTTTAACACGAGCGGTTCTTTCAATCGACAGAATCCCAAAGATCCATACGAGATGAGGGTAGCGAAAAGATACACAACTTTTGAAATCCTTTGGGGACAGAACACTAGGGAAGTATTCGAATTAGCTTAAATACGGAGCGCCATACACAACATCAAATCTACTGTACTCCGACCTACGAGAACGGGAAATGAACTGATCTCATAGTGGTTGTGTTTGTGTCCCATGAAAAAAAAAATATTCCAACCGTTATTCTATTTTCGAACTATCAGACCTTACCTCACAAGCAGTGCTTTCGCATAAAAAGATGATCATAAGTGACGTACAGTGTTGGCATCATGCAGTCTTTTTTTGCACATTGCCTAAGCCCGTGAACGGACCCTAGTGCAACTGATGCTACAACATTCACAGTATTCAGATTTCACTTCCCCCTCAATAGAGGCTATGAGGAAAGTATTGAGTGCCACCTGGAAGGTGGAAACTTTTCAGAAGGATGGTACATTCAGAGTGTGGACGTCATTGTAGACGATAGTCAGATATGTCTCTCTTGAGGATTATTGCAGGGCATCAATGCTCACTGTCTCGTCAAATGACCATATATGGCAACTGATTTACCCTGAACCCACCAGAGGATAACAAAAGTTTGGGATCAAGTGTCGCCCAAAAATGTACTGATAAACCAGACCCGGATGAGTAAAGAACAATTCTGAAGATCCATATGTCTTTTCGGGTAGAACAAATGTAGGAGGAGAAGCCAGCTCACAGCCTACCAAAAATAAGAGAAGGTAACCGGCAAAGTACAGAGGAAAGTTGTTTAAATAAAACGCTATTTAGACCAATACCAGGGGAGAAGTGGAGGAAAAATCAGATATAAAGAAAACGGGGTCAGACAACACTTATCACAAATGTGTATGTGGCGACATTTTGGAACCAAAAAAGTGGCGATTTGAGATCGGACGAACAGAGGCAGAGAATCTCGATCATAGCGGTCTCCCAAGCGACTTCACGCGAGGGGGTCCGTGGAACAGCGATACAGAATGGTGAATTTTTGTCCCAACGCAATACCGACGCCAACAACAAATGACATTGCGAGAATCAAGTGCAGCTGAACAATAAATGCCCCTCACGGTTGTTTTGGAGTATTGCTCTCCATGCGAAATCCTGCCTTCCGACGCCAAAGAGTTGCAAACGGACGTACGGAGGAATCGCTTGTAGAAGCCTTGTTGCTTGAATGCATCTTTCCATATAGAGCACTCCTACTTCCACCACGGGACTCAAGGACGACTGAGTTGTATCGACATGAAAGAAGGGACACAGAGAAACTAGTTGAGTATTGTATGAACCGATCTGTACTGTGACCTGAGAGACCCACGATAAGGTTAGCTGGCAATTCGCGTTTCGAAAATACGCCAGGAGACATGTACACGGACAGGGTGTTAAACGAAATGGTGCGGCTGATTTTGCCTAATTGATAGCCAGATTCTAAGAAACCAAGAACCCAGATAGTCAAATAGTGAACAGTTATGGCTGTACTAGATGAACACAACAGAATACCTCGAAAGCATTCTGATAGAAATGGACTAAGAGCCTGTTAGTCTATTTTTTTTAGAGTGATCTAACTAGGTTTCTCAAGCATATATCCACATGGTGGTGAGAGGCATGCATTCTCTCCCAGAAATGTTAGCCAGAAGTATATGAAACTGTGGAAGACTTAGTCACAAAAACTGAAAATGAACACAAGAATCCGTATCAACTGAGTTAACATAAGCGCTTTCGGACCACTGAACAGACGAGCTCAACAACATAAGTTCCGCTCTGATTCTGTTGTCTTTGAACTTGTAGCTTAAAGAACCGCAGGTGTGTCAACTGGACAGTGTATCTTCAATTAGAGGAGGCTCACTCCCTGTGACTAAGGTGACCCAGTAGGTCCGCTCAGTGATGTACAGATTTGGCTTCGCTGAGTTTCGATGCAACACCCTAGGGAACGACCACCGCCCACCGGGTTGCATTCAATTACTCGGGTAGGGAACGTAGAATCTCAGAACACAATAGACGTGACAGCAGTGCGTACCAGTAGCAACCTTACTGCCATTTCCTGTTTGGACAACCTAGATGACGCCCATCTGTCATCGTATACTGGGCTTGTGTTCAGTGGTGTTAGCAACAGATGCTCGGTCAATCCAGTTGATGACGTTTTGCTACATGAAGATACCCAAGTGCGTTCCTTCCGATGGTTTTAGAAAGGAAGGTGCAGGTATGCTGTTGGTGACCGTTTGCCATAGCAACACAGGGCTTTTTGTGCAGTGAGTCCAAAACTCTTTCATTTTGTTTTCGTTCACTCATCCTCCATTGTTTTATGGCAGTTGAGCACCCATTTCCACTACTGGTATGTTGATGCATATGATGACTGATGACGCCTTAAACAGCCACAGGCATGTGTGCACATTCATCTCGGTACCTGCTGATGCTGGGCACAATAAACCTCGACGTCTCCAAGGGAGCCCGTAAACTCCACACTTAGTGGAGGACAGCAGAAGACAGGTGCAGTGGCTGAACAGCATCTGGTCAGTAAAAATCAAAGAGTGAACCCGAGGTCAGTCTCCCAAGTAACCCACATTCCGGCAACATGCGTACCACAGGCTAACAATCGTGGTTTTCCTCCATATCGAAGTAGCCTTTTACTCCGTGGATAGGTCAGTAGTTCTTCATGCAGGTTGCCACAAAGGAATGTCCCTGGAGGTTATAATTATACCTCGCACGCTCTATTTCCATACTTCTGGTCGTGTAAGAACTGTACAGAAATAATCTATGCGGGATGAATCTTCGACGCTGGAGTTGAGTTCTTTGATTAGAAGATCCTGTTTAGCTGTGCTGAGGGTGTGGCTAGATAAGTCTTTGATTCAACCGTCATTGTTATTTGGTCCGATATTCTTCGTGAACTTGCTCAGTTTAGTTTCCAATGCTACTCGACGTCTTACTTTGGTGTTATTCACTGCGTTCTATTACTGACTCAAGTCTTGCCAGTCATTGTTGGCCCACAGAAGTAAAGCAGTTTGTTCTGCTTTCGTTTATGATATTCATATACTCTTAATAGATTGTGAACGTTCGTGATCATTAAGTTGACCATGTGTTGGTCATATTGTCTAGCACATTTCTTCATAAGCATTCATGAAGTGTAGTTCTTCACGCATGGAGGCTTTTCGGTAGGCGAAGTTCTCCTAGCGAAAAGCAAAATCCTAATCAAAGGATCAAAATATTACTTGACCAACTTGCTACACCGTTTGAGAACCAACGGGTAGGTTCAACAATTGATTCGACAAACCATCGTGCTGGTGTCAACAATGTCAAAACAAAACCGGATACACTAAGAAACCTGAAGAACGAGTCAATCATTATGCTGCCAGCAGACCAAGAACAAATCACAGTGGTGCTGGACAGGTCGGACTACATTGAGAAAGCTAAACGGCTACTGAGTGACACAAGCCCTATCGACTGATTAATCAGGAACCCACTTTAAAACTATCAGCCGCATCAACACGAAACTCAGAAAAGTGTAAACAACACACGAGCTAGCCAGTCAAGAACGATGGAAAATTCTGCGGTCCAGCAGAGGTACAAAAGGAAGGAACACACAATAAGCAATGCTGGACAGTTTCTCAATAGACTGCAGAACAACAAAAATGGAAGATGATGGAATTATGCTTTCGTTTGATATCGCCGCCCTACTCATGCCAATCAGCCATAACTTCGCCAAAGAAACTGTGGTGGAATTAATTAAGAACAATCCAAACAGAACGGGCACAACAAAACCGGGAAGTAAACGCAAATTCCTAGACATTTGCATGGATACATGCTTCAACTTCGATGGACAAATTTACCAACAGTTGGGATCACTCATATCTGGCTTCATCGCTGAGGCGGTAATGCAGAAACTGGAGCACATCGCAGTACCAGTAATTAACAATTAACAACTCTGGATCCACTATGTAGATGGCACCTACGTCACTGTGAAACGATCTACAGTGCAGCACGCATGTGGGCTGCCTAACATTACTACCGAAGACATCAACTACGCTACTGAACTTGAGTAGAGCAATCAGCTGCCTTCTTTGGATGTACTGGTTAGCAACACTACGAATGGACACCTTCAAACCTGTGTTTATCGGAGAGAAAGCACACACGAACAAGATTATGAATTACTACAGTAAACAGCCAATGAATCGCAAGCGTTGCATCCAAACTCTGTTCAGCGGAGCTTAGACACTGCAGTACAGCTGAACTGAGGATGAAGGGAGAAAATAAGCTATAACGAGTATTTCGAAACAACGGCTACACACGAAAAATCATCAGAAGCATGAGGGAAAGAACCCTCGACAGCAATAAAAACATGACCAGACAAGCAAACAAACGGTCCTACCGTACATCCGAAACGCAGATGAAACGACGACACGGCTACTACAACCAGAAGGAATTTTAATGGCTCACAAACCAACGGCTACACTGAGAAAGTTGATTTCAAGACCGAAGGAGAAGATCGACAAGAATACTGGAAACAACCTTGTTTACCGAACTAACTGCATGGACTGCAACAAATAATATGCTGGACAAACAAAACGAAAACTACGCACATGGATGAAATCAATCAATCAGTTCAATTTATCAGCTATAAACCGTGTACCCTTGGCACATTGGGTCCAGCTGTTACAGCTTCGATCACCGGAAAGTGGGAGAGTGTGGGACATACATCCAAGCATTGGAGGCGACGGTATGTATAGTTAGTTCGGGAACTGGATGGCTACGCATTGAAGGCGATAGCTGTGATGCACGAGCGCCACTGACTCCGCAATTGGGCCATTTCTGTCAGTGTCACTAACCATTTGGTGAGTTGAGTCCCGGAGGCGGCAGTTGTCAACCCGACTAAGTTTACTGGTTAGTGTTTTCATACTTCATTGCCAGACCATACACTAACCAGCTCTCGGTCACCACTAAGCACAGGGCTGGGCGAAAAGAGCTCTGCGAGGCAGATGGTCTTCTGGCATGCGGAGTACATGCCCTAACCAGTCCTATGAACTGTGAGTAATTGATCCATCACGGGAGAGTTACTTCTTCCTAGAACCACCGGCGTGCCTCAGCATTACTGATCGGATGAAATAGCGCACTGTAACAATCAGAAGGCATGATCCACTCTCCCTGATTTCAATTCACAGAGATCAAGGGAGACAAATTCAATCTAGAAAACGTGGAGGTGATGGTACGCGGAAACACGACACGCAAGGGAGATCTTAGAAGCATGGTACTTCGCTATGAACTCAATCGACCCAATACAAACGAAGGATCACCAAGTTAACCGAACAACTCAAGCGGAACGGACGGGTTAACTGATACGAACGGTAGCTGTGGTATTGACGGGTCACATGGGTCCAAGATCATCCGATCACCAATCAATCACCATCTAACAAAAGGGAACCGAACATTCAAACAGTCATAATCATAAGCAACTCTCCACCCATGTGGAAAAGACACGAGTAAAGCGTAGGACTGCTCAGCGCCTGTCTGTCGACACACTACGACGCACCCCGAACTCATTAAGCAGTGACGTTACCTCAGCCGGTGACGAAACGTTTGCAATCAAATTGCGCAGCTCAACGAACAGAACAAAGACCATCTATACAGCCTGAGCTACCAACAGTTCCCTCGATAGGGAACTTGAGAGTGTCGACCGGATTAGTTGTTTGGGCAGCTGCGTAAGCCGTGACCACATCGTGACATGCATTGTAAAGGAACGAGCAACATTTGCGAACTTGTGTCAGTTATGGCGTCAGGAACGAATTTCGCTGGGGCTGAATGGTCGTATGCACAATCTTGACCCATGGTTGTGAACCTTGGTTCCTCCGAGAACTTTAGACAGATCCAAATGTTTTGTCATCGGTGCCTTCGCAGTATAGCAGGTGTTAGCCGATGGCATCACATTCGGTGTGAAGCGATGGGTAAGCAAGCACTTGGTGGTGAACCAGAATCACTGAGGTTGCAAGTAAAATTCATCGCGTTAAGGTGACTTGGACTTGTATTACGCACGCCCAACTATGGCCTTCCAGAGAAGTTACTGTTTCAAACTCCGAACTCTTGTTGGCAAAAGATCCGCGTAGGAGAGACTACGATTTAGAAACACGAAATGAAGAAGGCTGGCGTCAGGGGCTGTGGGATCTTTGCGTCTTCCTGGTCGGAGTCTGCGTGATTCTCCTAGCACGTGGTTAGAAACCCCATAAGATATGGCGCTTAAAAAGTCCCAGTGGCGAGCATGCTGTCACTTCCTAGTCGGATTGCCTAACTAGAGTTTGTCTGTTGATGTACGGTGGGCTCATATCAAGTGAGGTTCGCAAAGCACGTTGGATCAACTCCACTGATGACGTCTTACATCGATATGATGCTCAGATGCGTTTATCTCGTTACTGTTCCAAGGTGCAGGTAACTTGTTCTTGGCAGTTTTCCATGGAGACATAAGGATGTTTGTAATAAGTCCCCGTCCTTCTTTCTTTCCACTGATTGCTAGGCATTCTTTCTCAAAATTGTAGGACAGTTAAGCGCCAGTATTTATTACTGCTGTATTGCGTTCGATGATGATTTCGGCATTCAAAAAGAAACTCCAATTGTGATTACTGATAACGGCTAGGGTCACTGCAATTCATCTGTTTAACCTGGTTCTGTGCAAACAAAAACAATACATCCATAAGCTAAGGCTACCCTAGCCAAGCCAAGAAAGTTGATTATCAGACAGATCAGCAGCATATCGAACGGCCCGCGATAAGCCGGTGTGAGATGCTGCTACACCCATGTTCAACGGATTAACTTTCTGACGATTGCTGTTTATTCGGCAGACATGCAAGTCCAGGGGGATGCTACGGAAAGTATTTTCTTCTTCTGGTCTTCTGTTTGTATGCTGTCATGTAATCAGCTGATTGGTGTTTTGTCTTTCAGGGCTGGAGAATAAACACTGAGCTGTGGACCACTAATTCAAGAAGTATGATACAAAGTGTTCCACCAGGACTAACGCAACGAATGGATTTCTTACAATTCAGAGTGCTGCAAAAGGAAAAGTGACGGTCAGTTGTTGACCCCCACCAACGCATTATCGTGCAGACGGAGCACGTATAACGAACAGCTGGGGACCCAAATGTAAATTCACTACGTAGTTTAAAACCAAGACCACTCCGGTAATGTTATTCTGCGGTACACAGCAGTGAGGTCGCTACAAGTAATCAATATGCAGGTGTTTAGAAGCAGTACTGACCAGTGAATAAGAATACACCACATTGATGTCTCTTTTTCAACACGGTAATTGCCGATACAGATAGGGTGAGATAAAATCCACCCACTTGGCACTCAGTGTTAGTAACGAACGAGGATGGCGCCCACAGGGAACCTGACACAGATCGTCAAAAGCGGTGCTTCCCCAGAAGGATGTCGCCATAGAATGTATTTACTGTAACACAACTAGTTTTGATGGATATCTATAACTAAAGGCTACCTGATGAGTCCCAGGAAGGGCGAAACCGGTCGAGGGCTGCCGAAGAATTTGCAGCAACCTTATGAGTAGTGTATTACGTCTATAAAAGCAATAATGTCCATAATGATAAGTTACACTGAGCGAACGACACGTCTTCAACCCAATCAGTCCCAAAAACGACTTCGACATACGAACTACTCGCTAAGTAGATGTGCACAGATGGTTCACCATTGGTGTGCACATGAAGGTAGGTTGCACGTTCTTGAAAGAATGTGAGTATATATTAAGTCGTTTATTCGAATTAACTGTTTCACTGAAGATCTTCTTCGAGCTTCGCATGTCGGCTAAATTGCTATTTTAAATTAGTGGTCTTACTCAAAGCATGCACGTTATGTGCCACAACCGGTGGTTCCATACAGGGCTACCGTGCACTTCCTAGTCATGCCGCCGACTTGTACTTGAAAATTTAGGTCGTGTTTCAAGTTAAATACCAAATCGGCACAATGGAAGGCAAAATACAGACAAAAGTGTGTGGAAGCAGCACAATCATTCGGATTGCGGTAGGAATAGAGCGGTGGGAATTGAGTGCACTGGCATCTATCAAAGATGGTAATTCGATGGCCACAAATGTCTTGGTAAACAGGAGCTCAGAAAAAGCCACTTGGAAGCTTAAGACATTGAAAGGGTTGCGTTCGTGGTTATGAATTCTTATTCAAGGCATACAGGCCTCATCGACTCAATTCAGCAGTGGGGCCCGCCAAAGTATTGCTCGGGGGATGATCCGAAGTGGTTCCCATGCTCCGTAACGCATATGGTTAGAATTTTCATACCATCATACAGGTTAGGTGTTCTACGACGGCTGAAACCGGGGATGTGCAGTTCGTCGAACGGCGAAAGAGTCATGAGTAACATGGATTGGAACGATGGACCAAAGTGCCGTGCTCCATCTTAACGGCAAATCTTCATCTAAGAAACACCTTTAAAAAAGAGACGGCTACGATAATTCCCAGTTTTTTCACACCGTAAATGGAGCGTTCTCCATTGATAAGAAAAATTGAAGGTAAAAATATTTGAGTCATTTTTCGCACTAGTATTTGTTCGTGCAGACAAACTCTTCCGACAGTCGAGCCGAAAACAGTGACCCCATGGAACAACATTCAAATAGACAAAAGACGACCAATTGGAGGGTGTTTGTGAGCTTCATCTGTGACCATGATCATGACATTCTGTTCGCTAGACAAAGCGCAATGGACTAAGTTCTATTCATCCGAGGAAAGACACGACAAGATAGTCGGTCACCAGTTCGTAGCTGAACGAAGCACACATCATCCGTAGACTTATAATTGGATAGAATGGTGACGGCTAATCCACGGAATCGTTCCTCGTGCCAAAAAGATCAAGGTTGCACGTCTGAGTAAAACATGAAAGAGGGGTCGGAAGATTGTGGACGCAACGCTGTAAGCAAAGCATGACGTACTATTGACAACACATTCCTTTCATGGTCGTACCTAGAAGTTACGAATTTTATGGAGGTCAGAAAGTAACCTTTTCATGACCTTGTTTTGTTCTAGCCTGATTTCAGGTCTAACCTCCAACTAAGCTATGACTCGCAGTAAAAAACAATCCGTGTTCCCACATGGCGTTTTTTATGGAAAAGGGAAAGCTGTAGTGGTGGGTCTGCTTCGGTAAGCTCCAAGGTCAGTGATGCAGGCAGAAAGACGGAGCAAGGTGACAACAGGAATTCAGTGAAACAGTAAATATCCGAATGTGCTCGAACCACTGTAGACATTTGCAACCCACTTATTCATGTGCATACAAACGGTGGACGGTCTATGTGCATCTTTTGATGAATAGTACAGGCTAAACAACAAACGTGCACAACGTACGGTTCACAACGTCCGGGATGGACATTCTATTATGCAACGGATCATGTGACTGCTCCATGAAGGCCGAATCAGTGGTGGTGGGTGGGCCAAGTTCGAAAGAAACTATAGAAGAACTACTAGGCGGTTTGGTGTCCGGCAGATCTAGTTCCGGTTGCTGTAGTGAAACCAGTGATTTGCGAATCTTCTCAATGTTAGGATGGTTTCGTATTTGCATTCCAGTAAGCGACTCAATTTGAATCCAGCGCTGTGTGCGTTCCTGAAGCTCCCGCTCCAAATGCTCTAGGTCACATCTGTGTGTAAAAATGTGAAGAAAGATGGGGGACTTATGATGGTCTGAGGGATCTAGGTAACACCGGGTAAGGGACGCATCACTATACCCACAAGTGAACATGTGGACAGGCATAGTAATCTGAAAAAATAGCACATACTGAAAAAAACAACTGGACAACAACAGGAATAAGGAAACACAAAATAAAACAGTACAATCGGTGACACTCATCGGTAGAACCAAGATATCCCCACGCACGGGATGCCCCTTTTCTCTACGGGTCTCGTGGATATAGTCTGATGTATTGGTCTGGAACCTACTAAATAGGACTGTATACATAGTCATAATGATAGGATTTATCCACCTTTTACGTAATCATATGGGGAATGTTGCTTTCTAAAGACTTATTGTTGGCCGATATCCAGGTTGCGGTGGATTTACATTCAGTGGCAAAAGTATGTCATACAGTCACAGTTCCCTCCGAAAACCTGTTGGCAAAAAAGATGTTTGTTGGAGGAGCTCTTTTGAGGATTGCCCAATTCCTTCACCACGAGGATTGCGGGTAGTGTGATTAAAAAACTGAAATGTTTTTGTCCGTATCGTCCCACATGCAGATCCATCCAAATGAGTGGTTCGGTGTCTACGGAGGCTTCATTGACTTCACTGCACAAGAGCTGACGGCAGTTGTTATGACGGGGTTTAAGTTATGTGAGCGAGCAAATGATCTTTGTGAAACTGATACATGCCGTTTCAAGTTTTGGTTTTGCCGTATTCTCTGTAGAGGCGTGCTGGAAACCGGTTTTTCTAACATAGGCACCGATGAATTATCTGTGGGGCTTCGTACTTAGATTTTCCCATTTGTCCTAATGTGTCGCAGCCATAATTGTATCCTGCCGAGCTCCACTTTTCCCAAGTTGTATGATTTTCGCATTCTTGGCCAACCTACTATGAATCCCAAATCTTATGATCCACAGCTGCTATGCAATGTGTCATGTCCACCAAACACGTATTTGCATACGAATAGTTTGTCATCCAAACGGAGGACGGACCATCTTCCGAGTTTCATTTCTGGAAATCCTCCGCATACGCAGGGGCCGACGAAATTGAAAATGGTTACGATTCCTCGTGCTAACAGAGCCACCGTTCTTTAGATCAAGAAGTGGTTACAAAACAACTGGGTTTCTCGTGTTGTGTTGAAAACGACAGATTGTGTAGCTCACACGAGGAATGGCAAGCCGATGTCTCTGCTCACAAAATTTAGAGATAGAATCTTGCAACTTCGTCTAAACCGGTGGACACACTTACACACGCAGACCCAGATGTCGTACTTTGATTCACTTGATTATCTGTAAAAGAAACGGGCCACGGTCTGCCGACCCGGCCTCATCGACCTAAGAAAAAGTGGGCGGATTTGATGCGTGAACTGGCCAGTCCATCTGCACAATTTGTTCTCGAAATATTTAACTGCACCAGGGTGTTAGCAACAAGAACTCATTCACCGACAAGTTCACGAATCCGAACTAGAAGTGGATCAGGAATTGTCTTATATTGTAGTCAGGAGCTAAGGGAAATTTGCTAGAGAGAAGAGTTGTAGAACGTATGGGACTCGTGAAATGATTCGGTCACTGAAAAACGGTATTTCACGAGAGAATGATGGAGAAACAGGGACCTCAGAACAATGAATAATCAGCCGTTCGTTAAGGCATCACCACAGTTGTATGAGATCGGTATCCTAGAGTGAGAACAACGAAAGTTCAGACAACACTTAAAGCAAGAAGATGAGTCACTCATCAAAAAATTGTTGACATTAAAGGAGCATCATTCCTTGGGAAGCGGTCAGTGGGCTTCATTTGACACACATTAACCATGTGCAAATTAGTCACGTTAGCGAAAGAGTAGGCGACATGCTACATTGACGAAACACTCACTGAGTCAGTGCTAACAAGAGACTCAACTCAATTCCAGCTGAGTCGCTCGTTTATAACATGCCTCAACTGAATTAGCTGCACAAAGACTACCGCATGTTTCAGTTGGCATGGTGTTAGCCCCTAACATGGGATTCATGGCAATAAAACAGGGTACATAGTGGTATTTCCTTTCAAAACTCACTGCCTATCGATATCTATTCTGGGGACATGGCATGTCCGATAACTTGCTCACGGTAACTTCTCAAAATGACTTTAAAATAGTAAGTCGATGTTAGCATTGGCGACACATGGCTATGTCTGTTGAGCAATTCTGGAAGAACAAAACGCTATACACCAGTACTTCGGTCACCGCGGGTGACCTGTGGCTAGGACTAATCAATGACCAAATCAATCAAGCGAGTGACGTGTTGACCTTAACCTCAACTCACAAACCTAGTCACTCCTTTGTCTGATCAAATGATATCCTTCTGATAGTAAATGGCAGTTAGGTTTCAGTATTTCGTATCTTTGATTATACCACTTCTGAAGAAGGCCACTGACCGAGACCGAACAGTGGTATAATGCTGTGTTCTCCCACCATTATTCAAACAAATAAAGTGTTTTACACAACGTCAAACCTAGCTAGCTTCACCCATAGTGAAATGATGGTTCCAGGTGTGCGGGACCACCGCTACATAAATAGGTGTACTTAGGTCGAAGCTCCAGCGACCAAGGATCACTTTTGTCAAAGAGAGACACCGATACGTCAGTTAACCTCCTTGAAAAAGGTGCCTCTTGGTCGCCGGGGTGTCGGAGTAAATGCGCCTACGCGGTTTGACCATTATATAGGACATTCTTACACAGTGCCATATTTACTTAACTCTATCCGAGCTATCTATGTCCTCGAGCTTGCCACCGTACTGTTCGTAACTTGCCGTATCAACTTCAAAATGAGTGTCACAGGAAACTGGGTTCCGTAAATCCATCGCATAATCATTTAACACTATCCCTTAGGTGCAGTAGCGCGAACTGAGGAACAATAATTCGAAATGATGCATGCGAATCCAACAAACAAACCTTAACAATAGAAGCTATCCTCTCTGTAACGAGTTAGATACCTCCAGACTGAGTCTGTTGAACGGACTGGTGCCAGACTGGAAGTGATGAAGCACCGCATTACGGGATCTCGGGTGAACCTTCTGTTTATATCGAATGACATGAAAACAAGTGGTGCGTTCAACGTCAGTGACCAGATAACCCGTAAGAGCGTCACCGGAGCTAGGAAAAGGATGCACGTTTTGCCAGCCAAAGCAATGTGTAAAAGCCATACACAGCTTACTGATAGAGTTAATCAGTGCTGTGACAACTGAACACCCTTCTCCCGAATACAGGCATTACAGAAAGCAGGTGAGAAATGCACTTTCCTCCATGTGGAGTAAAATTAAAATATCGTCCTCGGGTCATATATACGGTCAATTGGTGGTCTGAGGACGGAAATATCATACATACAGCCAAGCAGTGTCCTCGCAAATGACCAAGTTACAGCACCCAATCTATGGAATCACTCCAACCGAGCTGAGCAAAGGGACATTACACTCAATTCACCCGTTCGGTCGATTACCATAGTAAACCTAAACCATACCCTCCTGTGGCGTTCGATTTTCAACTTGAACGACCCTTTGTTGTCAAGGTAATGTTAAATAAATCTGTCAGCGGTTCTGAGAGTCATGTTGGACTTGCCACCCCCATAGTCAGTATGCCCGGATTAGTTAACTATTCCCCCAAATACACACAGGCAAGTAACACGTGCTAAGTTGTTCTGCTATTTTCCAACAGTTTTATTCAGATGGCTTAGATAAGTCATGATAAGTTCCCATTTAACTGCGACCAAAAGATACGACTACCTGGACAATAAAAAATATTCAATACTGGGAGGGGTGAAGGAGTCTGTGTAACATTTTTAGTCGCGCTAGGGAAAGTTTCTGCTCATTTTGGTCACCTTATAGTAGCATGTTTTGCGTTTACTGAAATCAGATCGCACAGAGTGTGTTGCACGTTGCGAGCTTGTTTATCAAGAGGACTACCGTTAATGGGAGCCTGAGAGAGTGCAAGAAAATACGGCCGGACCTATCTAACTAAACCTTGGGAGGGGCCATGTGACACCAAAAATCGAAAGGGTCGATCAACATTCCGCATCTGTGGTTGAAAAAAAGTTACGTATTCTTATTGTTGGTTAAAGCTTTTGCTGATGACCAACTGAAGAAGGAAAAACCCCACGCCGGAAAAAGCTATCTCGTCCTGAAAGTTTTATCGTTTCAAATAGGAACGATGGGTGGTAAAAAAGTCCATATCGTTTCCAGTGTCCAAACATTGCTGTTATAAAAATGGATGGCACACTAAGAGAATCTGGTTCATATTCATCTCCCAAGAAACAGCGGGAGGAATTCATACAACAGTTTGCTTAAAGAAGAATGCAGTTTAGCATTCCAGCAGCAAGTCTGGAACGACCAGGCATGTGAAGCGGAACAACGATTACTGACTAAAGGTCCTGAGAGTGATAGGGTAGGTCATTGGCGG
The DNA here is from genome assembly GCA_004794785.1 of Opisthorchis felineus. Taxonomy (NCBI): domain Eukaryota; kingdom Metazoa; phylum Platyhelminthes; class Trematoda; order Opisthorchiida; family Opisthorchiidae; genus Opisthorchis; species Opisthorchis felineus. Next base: position 287,265 of record SJOL01007707.1, read on the forward strand.
TTTGCCTGAAACATGGGTGGTGTGAACGAGAAAAACCACTTCATCAGCTAGTTTGAGATAATCATACCCTTATTACCCTCGATCGAACAGTCTTCTTCCCACCCTGGTGCAATTATTCTGGTAAGTTCACGGCAAAACGAGCAGCATCGAAATTAAATTGAGCTGTTATTTGGCCTCATCAGCAGTGAACATCCTTGAAAAACGCCGGAATCTGGAAGCCGGTCATCTAACGTACTAGGTGAGCGTGTTAGTTCAAGTGGTTGAAAAGTTGAAGCACAGTTTGACGGGATACGGGAGAAACTGTTTGAACTTGATTCAGGTGACCATCGCCCCCACAGCGATTTGCGGTGACAAAGTCGAGCGCGTCTGTTGTAGTCGGTCATGTAATGAAACAAAGATTTCAACCTAAATTTTCAGCTACGAAACGGCCTTGGACATTTGATAGAGTGAGTGAGGAAAGTACGCCCGTAATTGACGATTGACAATAAACCTGAACCTACCGGTGATTGTGTTGGCTGATCTGTATAACTAACCTTCAATCGCTTGAAATTCCGCTCGTAAAATTTTCGCACTGATTTGCGCTGTAAACTAAACTGCTTCACCAGTAACTGTTTCGGAGTTACCGAAACGCACACATAAGCCTTGAGTTTGCTATCCGCCAATGTAGCCTTTTTCAGTAAATACGCATCCTCAGGTGCTAGAAACTATCGTGCGCCTAAATTCAACTGATACTGAAGCTGCCCGTTATAAAGCCTGTTCCCATCTTGGTGACTGATGCGATCGCCCTAGGCCTTCCTATTATGCAGAAAATGCTTCTTTTGGTTCATTTCAGCCGTATCAATCACTGGATCGGCACCGAAAGTAAGCCCTAAAGTGTCCTCGATGATGCCGTGGGAGGTTTCGAGAATCAAGAATAGGGAGGAATCATGACCTTGTGGGTGTGAACGGGGATAGACATGCGCTACTCATATCCAACGTACATAAATGCGAATGTCGTAAGAAAGTAAAACAGTTCAGGTTGGTTTCATATGGTGAAGATAAGAATCAATCTGTAATGGACTGTCCCGTCCAAGTCAATGATTGTTTTCGGCTGTACGAACCTTTTGCTGTTTTTTTATGTAGCACGGTTGTGGAACACTGGTTTCCTGAGAAGCCAAACTATGGGAACCAAAGTTCAGAAGCCAGATACGAGGATAGTCTACAACACTAAACAATGACACTGAATATTATCAATTGTGCGTATGATCATTTTATTGTCCATCCCTCGTTAATTCTTATATTTTCAGTAACCAGACACGGCGGAAAGTCATTGTTATTAGGCTTACTGAAAAATAGACATACTATGATGTCAGGGGAAGACACCATCACCGATGTTCGTCTGAAATCCCTTGCAATCCTCACCCAAAACAAGCCCGGTGCACAGGAACACTTCAGCTTGACAAACCTGCTGGGAAATGACACCACGCTTATCAACGGTGACAATGACATTCCGTGTCCTGTACGATTCCGAATCAGAAACAATTGAGGATACCCTGTCACACACTTTGACAATAGCCGTCTTCATTTCGTGTTGCTATGCCGTAGCCCATCCCCCGCGAGCGTTCTAGCGACAGAAGTTCGGCGCGAAAAATTGCATCTACTTCAGTGGATGATTGTTTGGTATGCGCAGTGCATATCGCAACCACCGAAACCTGATAAGTTTCATTTACTGCTCCGATAAACTCAACTCAATCACAACTTCGTTGGGGATATACTGCGGCCAGATAAAGCCTCCTATGCTATGGAGGCACCAATGATCAAACGCTTGAAGGTGGTTGAATCACACAGGCCACAACCATAAAGTAATATAGCTCTTGTAGTTGTCTTCAGCTTCGTCTGTCTACGGAGCTGACGAATTCCGTTCATCTCTTGGAGGCGTGTGCATTGACTTCGTCTACCAAAATACGACCACGTTCTGTGCAGCAACCGCAATAAGCCAATCGGCCAGCCAACTCAAGATTATCTTACGGTTGTTTAGAAGGGTCGCGGGTGGATGGAAGTTAAGATGTTATTGTACTTTGAAGATCCAAAACTCATGTCGAAAAGTGTGGCAAACTCCAGTATTCTATTTCGAGAAGACTGCGAACCGACGGTGGTCAGACCATAAGACAGGTTCGTCCACATAGTACAAGCCCACTAGTGATGCTTTTAGTGTGCTTTAGATAGCAAAAATTACGGTCCGTTTAAGTGTACATCAATCGAAGTCTATCGCAAAACTGAACATAAAAGTGGAGGGGACAGCCTCGACGAACCACACTGGTTGTGCAAAAAAACCTTGTGGACACAACACGATCAAGGACAGGAAGTACCATACAGAAGCACTACAGAAGTACTATAGTTTGGCCAAACATGCGTAGACGTACTTATCCACCTACGGGGTCCACTTAAAATTCGAGGAAGACTATGATTGTTGGTTGGCGGAATGTCTAGTACCGATCGAGAACTTGATGAAATATAAGTATGTCAAGGATGAACTGCTGGATTTGAGTCTCATGTGCTGAAATTAAGCGTCGCGATATTGTTGAGATCATACCGCCATGGATAGAAGTGTCGTTTTGGACATCTTTTTAATTACAGTTATAACGACTGATTGATCCCAATTGTTTGGAATGCCTTCTTGCTACCAAATAAGCTAAAACAAGTTAGTTAAGAAAGGAAAACAAAAACCCAAAACCTTTTGTAAAGAACATCAAAAGATGATGCTCCGATGACACTCCAAGGTAAAAAGACATAGTAATGCCTAATTAACTGAGAGGAATCTACACGCAGACCACAGACTGAGTCCACTTGGTCGGATAAAACATAGGTACGGAAGCCGATGGTCAACTAAGTTCATGTTAAAATATTCCGTCCATTGATCTAGACGCTGGCTCTTATTGCGAATTGAACGTTAAATCATGTCCCCAACCGGCCCAGGGAGCTGAAACAGCATCCCTACATCCCAAATTCCACTACCCTTCCCCAGTTCTTGAGCTTTCTGGTCGCACCACGCTCATCTATTCACACAAGGCTTTGTCTAGCTGAATTATGCCCTAAGGACTACACTGCTTTGCAGAGGAGAGTGATGCTGACTGAGGCGATTATTGTGTGGGAGGTCAAAAACACCACATGCTGGGTTTTCAGTGTGACACATAGGGGCGATGATCTCTCTCCAGGTATGACTGGTGACCTCATAGAAAGAGCTGTTTAAAGCACTATTTAGTAAGTAGTGGTGAAGTTGCTCACCTCATGACTTGGCCAGTGAGGACGGGCACCAGATGAACGGCACAGAGACGGTGGTTACCAAGTAGCCAATCGTGCCTTAGTTCATAGGCTAAGAGCTGTACCAATGAAAACTCTGATAACTCGATATGCGTAGTACATGATGCAGCCACTGCAACTGATGGTGGTGGATGTTTTCCGCGACTGGGGTAGTTGCTGAAAAACCGAACACTCCTCTAATAACCTTGTTACGAATATATCCGATACCAACAACGCTTCTGAGATGTAGGTGGTAAAAAACTGGATGCCTCAGGTCAGCCACATACACAGGTCATTTCTTGCAACCACACAACAATACATCCCGTTCTGTGGCCTAGTACACATGATCCTTAAACCCAGTGATATGTTTCTGATACCACAAACTTGATTCGGACCTTCGAGATCCGGCAGATTCGTCCGACACACTTCCGTCGCACCTAATAAAATCTCCAGAGTCACCAGCGCTTCTACTTGATTTGCAAGGGGCACATTCTGAAAGACAAATTGATACTTCCTAGGTCACCATTATCATGGACAGTAATGCATCAGTAATGGAAGCCTATACTTAAGTGTCACACGACTGAGGAGGAAGATAGTCCCAACAGGAGGCGAAAATAAGGGAAAGTGGAAACTGATTGCAAAAGGACCCATATCCCGAGAGAAAACAGTCAAGAGTGAAGCCTCCGAAATCTTTTAAACCATCGAAATAAGCTGTTCGCCCAGCCATTTATCAGATGGATACGGCTAGGAGCCGGTCGGTTCATAACTTGGAAACGAACCAGGAAATTCCTTACCAGCAAACTTAGTCACGTTGGTAACTGCCATTTCCCCGGTGAATCCCCCAGGGAGAGACAAACCAGTGGTTAGTTACCCTGATAGTCTTCACTGTCACGCAATCGATGGCGATACTGTATCAAAGCTGCTGCCTTCAGTGCGTAGCTCTTCCGCTCTTTGCCACAGCGAACAAACAGCTTTCAGTGTGACAGTAGTCGTTTTCAGATCGCACTGCCACGTCATGGCTTGTCCTCCGCGAACATCTCGCCAAAAAGTGCTTTTGGTGGGGAACAGGACTTTCCATGGTAGACGGTAGTGAGGCGTATGTAGATACAAGGCACACGCTGAAAGATAGCACGATAGCGGTCAATTTATTCACAAGTGCTTGTGCTCATCCTTAAAGATTAGAGCGATGTCATCTGCATATTCCAGACTGACAATATTCTCAACCAGCGTTCACCCCCATTACTTCAGCAATGACGAAGTTGGACAAAAATGGAGGAAGTGGATAACTCTGCCGGATACCACATTATAAAGAGACGTTTTTGGAGAGCTCCTGATGCACTCTCATACGCCAGGAAGTATGTGAATGCAAGGACTGGATGATCAAGAACTTCTGGGGTAGTAGAAGGTGAGGTACCGTGGCAAAAAGTATTGACCGATTAAGAGGATAGAACGCACCCGTGAGGTCAAAGAAACTCAAAATTGTGGGTTATCTATAAATGGGGCGCCCTTCTAACACCCGAGGAGATCTAAAGATATGGTCACTGTTGCGTGTAACTGGTCGAAATCCCGCTTGATGTTCACAGATCAGGGTCTCACGTGTCGCCTTTGGAAGACAAAGGATCACTGACGTCGGGACCCTTGCTAAAACGGGAGTCAAAATGATACCTGCGGTTACAACTTCCTTGGAGTACCCATTTTAAAGACAGGCACTATTATCGACTCAGCCTAGTTGTATGGGACGGTCCCTCTCCCAGATAGACGCAAATAAGTTAGACGAGCAATGGCTGAGGAATCCACTGCCGTCTTTGAACAGAGCAGATAGAAATTCGTCCAGATCATGAGTAGGGATATACAATTGAACATATCCGAGGTTGAGGGGCGTTACACATTCATAGTCTATGTTTCTGTAAAAGACCAGTAGCCCGGATGGTAAGTAGCAGCTGGCCAACTGAAATGCTTGAAGTATTCCGCCCAACGACCCAAACGCTCTTCTTCGCCGGACATCGGAGAGCCATTGTGGTCCTTGATATCACGACACGAGGCTAAAGGGGACCTGCCGAATCAAGCAGGAAAACCAGCGGACATTTTCGGAATTTCACGCTTCTTTCACTTCTTAGGCCTCCTGGATCCAGCAAGGTTTCCGGTCTACATGGACATTAAGTTTAACTTGGCGTTGGATGATGTGTCGAGTCGGATTGTGATTGTGACCGGAGGGAAGCTGTCACAATACCTCCAGAAAAGTCACAATATTATGGAAAACCCAATGCTTGGATGAGGCTGGCCGGATTGTACCGAATATAGAAGTTCCAGTATCAAAAACAGCCTCGGATATATCTCTCCAGTGATCGTTACTACCCAACATCAAACCAGCGTTGGATTAGCTTTTTTGTTTAATTTTTTAGTCCATGAACTTCTTAATGGACAAGCGAGGTGTTTTTCTTGCGCAAACCTGGGGGGCGCAATGAAGGATAGAGGTGGATAAGTGCGTGATCAGAGTGTACGCAGATATTCCAGAAGCAGCGACCAACAGTGATCTATCCTTGCCACTTAAAACTGATGGAAGTGTGGTCTGTTTGAGTTTGGGGATCGGTCTTCGGTGGGTAAAACGTGACTCCCGCTGTTCCGAAAGTTGGTATTGTGAAGGAACAGTCCTTGGTCAGTACACGGCTGCAATAGGGACTCTCCAATGTCTGTGCGTCCCGCGCCTAATCCAAGATGACAACCCAGTTGAACCTTAGCAGCCCCAAGTCCAACTGTATATGCATTTATGGCGCCAGCAACCACGACGATTTCTGGGCTTTTAGGTCTTTGTAAAAGAATAAATTTGGCAGTCCGTTGGGGCATAAGTAGGAAGCGATGGATTTCTCTTCCCCGGAAATCCTTTACACAGGTCGCCAAAGAAGCCACGCAAAGTCGACTATCAACGGGTATGGAACCAAGTAGGGACGCTTCGACTAAACGGTTTAACATAATACCCACCCTAGCATATCCATCTGCAGCGGCCTCCACATTTACCAGGGGGCACAGGCGAAAGAGATGAGAGAGAGACGGGGAAGTCGATTCAGGTACAGTGCTTGTGTCCTTGATTCCTGTTTCTGCTAGACAACATCAATGCAGAGGGGATCCAGGGTACGAGCAAGAGCAGCTAGTTTCTCTATTTGCTCCAGACTGCGAACAACAAAAGCAGCTAAATTGACCGGCTCTGGGGATTTAGAAATGGATTTCGAGGTGTTTATGTTACCGAAAAAAGACGCACAGAAGTTGTTGCCCCTGGGAGTGACGCAAAGCGAACAAAGCTAATAGCCTTAGTGCTCAAACTTGCACAGAGAGGGTACGGTAGGAGAAGAAGGAACATATGAAACGATAAAAAGGAAGGAGTCAACAGTTTCGCTTACCCGTCCTGCTGTATACAGCAAACAGGGTGATCCGGCTGATGGCTCCACGCGGCGGCCGATATGGAATAAGTGTTGGTAGTAGCAAAGCACATATTGTACGCAAGTTTGGATACTATCATGACGCCTATACCTAGAGAGGAAGGTGACTATGGCCCATAAACATAGTCTTTGCCTAAAAAACCTGACCACACAACAACGGGTGGGTGCCACCATAGTTCACGTTTTTAAGTCATCGTGCATGTCCTAACTCCCAACTTGGATGTCTTTATTCAATGGTAAACCTGGCAGGAGAAACTGTGGGCGCCAAAGTGAAACCCCCAGTATGTTCCACCGGGGGTACACAAATCGCTAAACCACAATAAGGTCCGTTGTCCTGGCTTCGGTCCCGCTAACTCGGCTGTGTAGTAAAGACGCAGTAAGACTAACAACACAGCTTAGTCGCCAGTACAGGCGGTACACTTAGTTATATAGTCGATATGACCAAACGGGTGATCATAAACCGCAGGTCCAACCTCCAGGTGTATATCCAAAAAAGATCACGTGACATGTGATACAGCACCACAAGTAACACTACCAAAAAAGCTCAGAATATCAGTTCAACTGAAAGCAGTTATCAATGACGGGGTTCTTGGTGAATGAATGTGGATCCCCTCTGATGAATGTAAAACCAGCATCAAGAACAAGTAGCGGAACTATCCTAGTTAATATGCTTTAGAAAAAAATCCCGTTGTTCTTCATTATAATCGGACTACGAACATTTCAGCAAATACTGCATGCACAGGAGAAAAACTGAGGCGCAAATGCACGGAGGAAGGAAGATGAAAAAGACAGGTGAAAATCGTTTTGAGCCAGAATGGAGGAAATGTGGACAGAAACAAAAGAGATAAGAGGGATAAGGGATAAGAGACATCGGAAAAAGCGACGGCGAAAAGGGCCTCAATCGTCTACAAGGGCTAGAAGAATTGGCCTTTGGTTCTTTTACCACGGGGCAAACAAGTATGGTTTCAACGTACCTTCTCAAATAATGAAAGGCAAAAATTCTATCCCTTTGGATAGAACAGATACCGAGAACTGTCTGCAAGACCGGTGGTAAATACAAACATGTAGCACCTGAAAAATCCGTGACCCAAGCTATATTTATATTGGTTCAGCGTGGATTCATCGATTGCACGCAGGTGTCACGTGACAGATGATAGGCAGGTCAATAGAGGTACAGGAAAGAAAAAAAAACAGGCGCAGTACTGGTTAACAATGATAAACAAGCGGGATTTACAAGAGACTCACTTCGCTTGCATCAGCTTGAATTCAAGCTCCCCGAGGCTGTCCGAATATAGCAACCGGACAGGACCAAGGACATTAAAACGCTTCCGATGAAGTCTGCTACACTAGAATACGACGAGAGAAACACAGTAGAGCTGTAGAGTTAAATTGCGACTTCGAGAAGAAATACGAAAGACGACCTAATACCCACTTTCTGGAAGCACAGTTCTGCGTTACCAAGAGCAAACCTTGTCTATGAGATCGATCAATTTGACTTCACAGACCACATAGGCAGTTCGCCAATATCTGCAGCAGTTGTACAACGGAGAAGGGACGATCAACCGAGGCAACCTAGTAATCTCTTCGAGAAGCATTTGGAAATTGTAGCACGGTTCGTTAGGAGCGGGGCCAAATTTTTGCCAGAGAAACTCATTCCAGTAGACCCGACTAAAAAAATTTGGCAAGTTAGCTACTCACAAGTATGGCTCACTTGTCTAGTGATAGGTAACCAGCAGCAAATGGAATTCCCATGCGCTGATTACCGGATGAAGAAAAATGAATAGTCAAAATGGCTAGCGCGCTATCTGCACGAAGGGCGCATAGAGATTATAGTCGAACGGTCGGTACTGGTACTGATAATCGCATTGTACTCACCGCCTGGCGTGCAGAATTCAAATTCAGTTCTGCCTGTGTTTTCCTATTCAAGTACTGTTCTTCCTCAAGAGCATAGGTAAGCTGCAACCAAAGTTGTAGCGCAATGGAGGAGCATCCGTCGAAATCCGTTATGCTGGTTCGACTCGTAACGCGGGGGAAATCCGGATCGAGCAATGTGGGGTTTGTTTCATTCCTGTCAAAGTCAGTCGAAGGAGGTCTATTTGTTTCCTCTCCGGTGCTGGTTCTCTTCTCCAATTCTTGACGAGTTTGAACGCGTTCTGAGTAAAACTTTGGAGGCGACCCAGAATCAATAGGCAACATTGCCCACGGTTTGCTTGCCGATGACCGACTACGAAATTTCGGAAGCTCAGACCAAGAAGGGCTCATAGGCTGGTAAAAATAGTCAGGTTGTTGAAAGAGAAAATGATAAAGGAAAGTCATAAGGACAAGCAACTGACGATTCAGCGTCGTGAAACCAGTGCAGAGAGATCTGAAGCTACATGTTGGGACTGTGGACACAAATAGTTTCTGCATCCAGCAAACGTGAAACGGATCCGGCGGAACATTTCACATAAAGTTTGCGCTGACAACCAATGCCGACTAATTGTAGAACTGAGACAAGCCAGCCTAAATTATAGGTCATCTACATTAAGCCAAGGAGATACAGTTCAACCCAGATCACAAGACGGGCGGATATAATTTACATGGACCCGCATTACGAAAATAAACATGCCGTCGCCGAAAATCGCAACGAGACTACTGGTGATGACCATCAATGTCGGAATACCGAGTAACTGCTGAAAGGCATTTTGCGTCGATTGAAACCGAATACCCGGTCTCACGGCTTGAACTTCGTGACCGTCCTTGAATAGTTGTTCCATATGTCTGGTCTGTATTCCCTTTTAGACCAACAGATATAGGTGTCTGCCAAAACGACGAGTGGTGTTCAGGAACATCGGCGGTGGTAGAACTTTTAAGAAGGCATGACTATTTTGTTAACCAAACAAACCAGTGTCACGGAGTGCGGACACTGTGCGAACACTAACAAAGGTCTGGGTAGTCAACTTTGTTCCGTTTAGGTTATGGGACAGTTTGCAGCGAGCGATGGTCAAGTGAATTAACGCATTTACACATGAGCGGTATTGTGACACTTTCTTATGATCGGGAGAGGAGGTAATAAAAGAGTAATCAACATCGTCAGACATCAAACGCACACATGTCATGGGTTCTAGCAGCTATAGATTTGTCCATTGTTGAAGGGGTTAAGTCACAGATTACGAGTGACAGCTTCATTTGTTTTACTGCTGATGCGAGCGCGTCTCAAAAAGATCATCGTAATAGCTTGAGGTGTCATTGTAGGCATGCAATTAGTGATAAAGTGTCGTGCATTTGCCCATGTTTTTGAAACCGTTAATTCAACAGCCATGTCGAATGTGACCGACAGATATGTAGTGAGCAATTCTATCCATGGAGTGACCACAGAGGACTGACTTATAGTGTGGCGCCAGTAAGTTACAATTCACTGGACCCCGTATCGTGAGCGAACGAACTGAATATTCAAAGGAAATAATTCTATTAGAGACTAAATTGTATGAACTGTGCAGATAACACTAGTGAATTGCCTCCCGTTCACAAGCGAATGCGAGCTGCGAAAGCCGAAACAATCAAGAAATATGGAGTGTCAAGCCGATAAGGCAAGGCAGCTTTATAGCTTAAATCCAACGCAGCGTTGTATGGATCCTTCCACTCGGTGGAAAAACTATGGGAGAACTATGTGGCCACTTATTCGGATACTCAGTCGGAGTTTAAAAAACCTGTCAATCCCGTGAATGGCTCTTATTGTTTCATTTCCCAATTTCAAACTGATATATGCTAGACACAGCAATCAGCAGTAAATTATGGGTAGGCATACGTTTGCATGATTATGTAGCAACGAACTCAAAAACACAACTGTGTTTCATTCGAAGCCAAGTATGCAACTTCCCCTATTTTTGAAATATGATGGAAAGTGCGCACATCGGGTTGACATGCACAATTATACGAAAAAAATCGCCCCAGTATTATATTTCTAGCCTTACCGCCCAAACGGCGTCCAATCTTCACTGGCGAAACGATAGTTGAGGTTGTTCATGTAGGGGCTTTTAAATGCAAAGTCATTTAGGTAAGATTTCGGGTTCTAGGACTACATACCATTTTGCCCAAAAGGATGTTTCATCATTCTATCATTCTCTCGTTATTCCACATCTTTTAAAAAATCGCAAAATGAGAAAAAATGCATTTATCGCAGTCCTGGAATGATGCTACAGGAATCTTGCACTTTCTAGATGAATCTCGGTGTCAAGTTATGTCCTCGGAAGTGTGCAACGTTTTGGATTTTGCGCCTAAATTTGAACAGCCCTTGGAACATCTTCAATTAAAGGAGAATCGTTGATTGATCACAATCGAGACACCTTCGGTTTTCTAGTGAGCCATTTTGCGGACTTTATCAAGACGCCACATGGAAAGCCTCAGGATCGTATAACATGAAAAACATACGATGTTAAAATGACTTGACTACACCACACGATCGAAATGAAAAAAAATTCGGGTAGCGGAACAAAAGAGCTCAGGTTAGACGATTGAGCAGCTACTTTCACTGAACAGTTAAAGTTTTGCGAAGATGTCCTGAAGCACTCAATTTCCCTATGATGTGTATTCGAGTGTCTCATTGACTGCTTATTGGAATTTCGGGTCACAGATTACCAACCATCCAATAAAAGCAAGAGCGTCCTATTCGAGAAGACGGCTTTTTTCATTGTAACCTCTCTCAAAAGGACTGGTCCGGTTCACGCTCTCAAGAGTGCTAATTTACTCTGTCCCAATCAAACAGGAGTGTTACAGTGATAATACCCTTTGTCATTGACGAAGGAGTTGAAAGACAGGCTTACCAGCTGCGAATGGAGTGAACTAAATTGAGCTCCTTGTTCACGACTGTTTAACCTGTATTGAAGTTGTTCCAGATCGTCCAGGCTGAACGGTGAAAACACGGGAAGTTAGTACAGGGATTCCAGTTCGAGTAATGGCAATAACGTCATTCGAAAAAGCAATAAAAAACAAATAATCCCTTGTTTGCCAGATGTCCTGAAAGCAGCGTAACCCTCAGCCACGCTTTATTAATGACAGTTTATCAAATATTTTGGTTCAAAAATTTGGTTATTCTGATGGCATCATTTCCGCCTGACTGATGTGCAACCCACGGGTGTTGTCCGTCCGGAGGGCCAGTCGCGGTTCACCCAACTCTACATTTAAATATCCTAACCAAGTAGCCTGTCTCACCACATCCAAGTACCCCGGTCAGTACAAGATTCCTACTGTGAAAAAAACTTTGTCGTTTTCTTTTCCGGTCCTTGCTACCAGTTACGATAAGTTCACTTGCTCAATTCACCCCGATGTTTGTAAGTCGAAGTGCATCATATCTTCTTCTGACAGGAGTTTATGAACACGGGCTCTATCTACCACAACTAACCACTCTCAGTAGTGAAAGGACATATATTGGTTCTTCAGAGCAAACAGCTGGACAAAACAGATCCTTCCCGGGAAAAGGCCTAGTTGGAAAAACGTAGCTGAGTGTGTAATTAAAGCACTCGCGGGACTGGATAAGTTTACTAGATAACTCAAAACCAGTTTTTCGACAGTTCCACTGCGGATTAGCATGCGTCTGTTTATATGAGACACTCGTTACCACATGATGTGGATTTCGTGGTTGAAGGATGACTGGCGCTATATCCCGTCTACGTGCGAGTTAATCACACTGCTGATCAGCCGCTCGTGGCCGAACGGTTAAGTGCTCAAACTACTTGTCGGAAGGTCGTGGATTCGAAGCTCCTCGGAAGTTCACGAGATGCGCATTGCTGATGATTCCCAGTAAGGACGAAACAGCCGTCTTTTCGACATAAACTGACTTCATTCAGAGGATGAAATCTCAATTGAAAGTATACTAGACACCAGTGGAACACCAGTTGTAGAAAACACGAAAATAATTCATTTCTTCTGCTTGCATGGATACGCATTAAAATTGTACAACACAATGTGATTTCAGTAAGTGTACAGGTATCACAGTTCTAAAGGAGGTGGGCGAGTCAAGTAGGCAGAACGGGTGAATAAACGTCCATTCGTCACCCGGGTGACGCGTATTGTAATCAACATGAACGTTCGAAACGGTACTATCCCACACAAGCTGTCTTCTATCCATATAGCCTGGGCAGATAAAACCAATGATGGGATATTTTTTGACATTTTAAGTCGGTAACATGAATTATTTCAGCTACTTGCATAGCTCACTTCGAGTTGCATGTAAGAGGAGAACGCGAAGGCGCATATGTTCTACAACTTGTCTCTAGAGTTCCCCTGCCTGATTTCTGGCATTCCAAAATCTGTGGTAAGTTAGGCTTTTTCGCCGGCAAGGAAGTGCAAAATCTAATGACTTGTAACTTTTGGAAGTTAGAATTTTGACTTCTGCGCGAATGTGGTGGAATGAATTTGCTCAGAATCAGAAAATGAAAATTTCTCAGATAATAGACACTCAATTGCCGAAACACAGAGTGGTCGTAATCTTGAACCCCATACTGGGTTCTGGTCGTTGCCATCCGAGGAACTGGCACATATACAGGAAACCACAAATATACAAAGTAGAGCAGGTTGTATGTTTGTAGGAATTTTCTCCGAAGGACCGTTGCAACCTTTTCAAACCAGATAATTATGTATACTGAAACTGTGTTTTTCGTGACATAGGCTTCAATCGCTTATTCGAACCCAGGGTACCCAGCATCTTTTCGTCGCGCCAAGTCGGCCACTCATTTAAGATCGTACCACAGTAACACAATGAATCCATGAAGCGAAAAGCAAAATGTGGCCAAAGGCGTTGTCGAGCATGAATATTACCTTCTGCGACATACCGAACAACAAAATGAACTGAGATACGGTTTTTAAAAACCCCGGCGTACCCTGCAGCTAAACAGGGCATATGAATCTGAAGTGTTCTCAATACATCATATCAAACACTGTTTTTCGTAAAGCTTCAGCTCCCGGATTTCCGTTCATGATGTAGTTGTCTGTCCAGCAATAATCTTATCTTCCATTTTGATATCTAAGGATTTCTTTACCTCTGGCCTTCTAAACGTTCACGATACCGATTTGGCTTTTAATTCCATTCCCGTCTGTTACAATCCATCGAAATCTGTAGTGTAAGTGTGACTGACTCGGATGGATGGGTCCGGAGGGGCATACGCACGGTGACACACAGACAGCTTCCGGATAGATAAGTTAGGCCTGTTTGGAGTTGACAAGGTGCGCCATTCCCACAAAAGAAAGACACATGGGCTTTTCGCCACTAGAATACACAGGAAAATGGGATGCACCTTCAGAAGGAGGGTTTGAACGTATACTCTATGTGACTGCTTCACTGAAGACATTCTGCGACCTTGTCACTCCAGATGGCATGCGCTTTCAAACAACATCCATCACCTGCTTCAATCGACTGCTCCAATTCACATTACTGTATCGTCTGACTGTTGTTTACCGAGTGGGTCATACAGTAGCTGGATACCTAAAAGAGCAGTCACTTGTATTGTCAAGTGTTCCAACTACTGCTGAAATAAGTCCATGGAGATTGAGTGCACCAACCAAACATCTGTTATAGGTCAGCCTAGTTCGGTTTTTCAGTTTACAAACCGTGCACCGTTCCTGCTGCTACGGCTTCCTTCACCGAGGATAAAGAGAATAAGGGAATGATAGCCATGTGTTGCAAAAGTCCAATCAGTCCATTGACGTTGAATGATTCTGATTGCCTGGTATAGCGGAGATTGAAAGCTACGCAGTGTAGTACGCAGTAAGTACGGATGTTTCAGTAGACGGGTGCTCACGAAATACAACCTGACAGACTTTTGATAGGGAAACTCAAGCTCCATCGGTCGCATTCGGCCGCACAGACAGTCACCGTCAACTGGGAGATATAACTACAAACCTGTAGATGTATTACCAGGAGGGTTCCTAATTTTGAGAGGTAAACCACGAAAGCTAGATTAAGCAGGCTGGCGTGAAGTCAAGAAAAATTCAGAAAGCGAACCGTACCGAGACTGAAGTTCCTTTAGGGTCCGTTCGTTGAAAGCTGGACTACCGGAATTCGGACCACTTTTGGCGTCTGAAAGTCGGGTATAGAACCAATGGGAAAGTCCGAAGATGACGAGCGACATAATACCAAAGACTGCGGTAGTCATCGGTGAAGGCAGGAGCTGAGGTTCTGAAGTGAAACAATAACCATCGATAAGTTGCCACTGCGTTCCGAATATAAAACTCCCGGAAGGATTCCAATATTACCATCATACTGTCGGCAGTGCCATCATCATATCACACACTGGTCACCATGCTGTTATCAACAGAGATCTGTTGTTTCCACAGGCTACGGAGTTTCATGGAAGATATGAACTGGCGGAGAACAGCGTAAAAACTAGCTTTGAGATATGAGAATACAAAATTTGTTGGATTTTCGGAGGAATTCTCGAGGACTGTTTTGTATACACCACGTTTTTCAGGTAGCTTTCGGCTGCGCTAAACTGCATCAACTTAAAAAGTTAAGGAGAACCGAAGTTATAGATTGCTTCAGCTAAGTAAAGTTGAACACACAAACTGATAATTGCCATACGTCGCTCAGGAGCGCAGAATGGACGCCTTTTAGTGCAGTCTTGGCAGCCAACTGCCTCGCTGACATTGTCTACATAGAACCCACTAAGCTCCCGCATTGAATATGGCGGAGGATAGAGTCAAAACAAATTCCTCCTTGTTTTCGCATGTGATTCAAAGTAAATGTTTGTGTGGGATAATGAGTACGAGGGTCACTGGACAAATGCGGTGCTTCACATCTCGACAGGACACCCCACACAAGAGGACGACTGACCAAAAGTAGATTTACACAAATGGTGCACAATAAGGTCTATTTTCAACCACACACGACGCCTGTGGTCATTTTGGAAACCCTGTACTTTTTCGTGTTAGGAAGAGAGGTCTCCGAAAGATTTTGAGGATAACCTGACGGCAGTCCTACAGTGTCTCAATGAATAACATGATGGTGTGAAATTTAGATGTTAAGGGGAATGTGTAACGCTTCGGGTTACACGCGAGAACGAATACTTTTTGACACACCTTAGCCTGACATCAGCTCACCTTTGAATTTCGGTCGAGACACCTACGGATTCTGTCACGTCACTCAAAAGATTTAATCGACAGATTAAAATGAAAAAGATATAGGAGGAAGATAACGTTTGGCTAGGCGAATAGATAAGGCATCATTCTCAAACGATGGGTTTCACACTGAAGCAACGACAGATTAAACGGATTTCAGCAGCTCATCTATTTTGGTTGCGGGGCGCCAGTGAGTGACAGATAAACAGCCCAAATGCTATCAACCCCAACCTCAAATCGCGGTTAACTGAGGAATGAGACTGATACCACAGCAGCCTCACACGCACTTCGTTTTATCGACTTTTGTTGACGGAATAACTCGATGAACAGCCGACTGGTAGGCTACTATGGAACAGTAGATATAGAGGGTTTGGGCAAGTCATTGTCAGTTCATTCTTAGTTCTGAAAGAAACGGACCGAAGTTGCACGTTGTGATCAGGCAATCCTTGTATTCTGGTGACGAATAAATACAATAGGGTTAAGGAATGACTTAAGACTGAATACTTGCAGCGGAACATTCAGTGAATTGTGGGCAGCCCTAAAATCGAAGGCAAATGATCAGTTACGAAAGATGAACCAAAAGATGCTGGGATCAAAACAGTGCAGACACGATCAATGTTTTTCAGTAAGTGAGAACACTATCATTCGTACAACTTCCCACGGGTTTGAGGAATCCCGGGGGAGCATAAGCGAATCATTGACCAAAGAAAAAAATAGTGCACATATTTCTGACAGAAAGTAGTGACGGGGGTGTTCCGTGTTAGAAACACAACGGAAAAAGTTAAGGGAGAATTACCATAAGAGAGAAGGACTTAGTCCAGTCACCTCAGCACCACTGTACCTCAGTATTTATCGCATTGTTTAACTAACAAATTTTCATTTTTCACGGTTTACTAATATGGAGCCTTTTTGGAATAGTGTCCATTCTGTTTGATACCCTTATCTGCAACGATGGTTTTTTTTAGCACGACCACACAAACGTTCACGTTAATGCAAGATACAGTTCACTGTTCCGTCTGAAATATCAACCATTAAGGTCATTTTCGTAGGAAATGAGTACGAAGGAGCGTGCAGAGCTTGTCTGCTTGTCAGAGACTGTCTCGGGTCGGTAACCTTTACCACTGGGTTGAGGGGCAAAATACGAACTGTCCAACCGAAACCGAGGACTTTTGACAAGTTTGACCATGCTGTTCCCCAACAATGGGGCCAGTTTTTCCAGAAGTCGGAAAACACGAACATTATTTGGCATGATAAGTAATTTCTGTTTAGCTATAGTGAACTAAGGTGTTCAGAAGCCAAGTGAAACTCCGCTTGTTACCACAGGTACACAGCCCTGATACACCAAATGAGCCTGATAACCAAACTTTTCGTATAAATAAATGGTTCTATGGCTTGTCTGAGATAACACAAATCATGAGATGTACTATGGTGTGAGTGTAACGGGGGTTGGTCCAGTTTTTTCGGTCAACGCTACGAGCACCTACAAGTTTTTTAGCCGAGGTCCAACTTTAGGATCGGCTAGCCTAGACCCTAAGATGAACACGTTATGAGAAATAAAGCATTCCCGTCCCTCAGCTGGGGAATGAAAATTGTTTAGTTCAGTCAAAAAATACTGCCGAACAGTGCTAAGCTAATGTGGAAAAGTTAACGATTATCAATGTAAAGGCAGACACACCATACTTACTTGTTGGAGAACCGAACAAAATGGCATCCAGGGCTTTCAACATCAGCTTTCTCTTATCGATCGGATTTCGTATCATCAACACATCGGTCAGATAGCTCATGTTCTGCATGGCAAGTCTAATGAAATAGGAACAATAGAAGAATCAATCAGTCCACCTTATTCAGAGTTATTCGATTGAAAACTAGTCTTGAATTCTATTGAAATCGTTGGTATACACGAAGAATATGGTGAGACGAGGTGAAGCACATCGCATGGCAGTGAAAACAGCACTGTACCTGTACCATTTAAGGACCACCTTCTCATAAGAACTTTTTTCCAATTCCCCTAATTTGCTGCTACTGAAATATATGAGTCCCTCCTCCCGCAAAAAGACCACACAACCGAAGAATAAACTCGCTTCCTTTCGCAAAGCACAGCGTAAAAATTATTGCTAATGCTAGTCAGTAATCTTACTTTACTAGTCTACTGTCTCGTGTGCACCAGTAATTTCTCTCGTGTTTTCCCTATCCATAGAGGAGTAGATTGTATGGGGATGTACATTCTGAGCAGAATTCTTCTCATCTTACGACCTCTATCCATCAACTGTGTATGACAATAGTATACGCGCATGTGATGATCGGTCACAGTAAGACTCCTCTTGTTTCCGCAGAGGACAACAAACTTGGTCTATAGTGGCCTGCCCGAAGTTTTGGATTCCGGTTCTGGGCATTACTCACTTCACGTGATTCACATGTGGGCGTAGATGGCCACGGCACCTGTAGGGTTTGTACGCCCTGCTCATGTGCACACAGTTGGGATATCACGTGGTAGGACTGCAACGGCCTAAGCCACTGGAAGAAGTTCTCCATTGACGAAACGAGAAGTGACATGTGGGATGACTTCGCTAAATTATATTTTCTATCAACAGCCGACGCATTTCGAACTCAGGCACTTGCTAAACCCGCTGTGTGCCCACAAACTCCCTGAACAAAATTTACGCCTGCCGTGATCATCCATGCATAGGTATCAACAGCGTTCAGCTGCTAGTACCACTGGTTTCAATCTTAGTCATTGTGTTGTCGAACGGCCTTACAGAATGCCCTTGCGATTCCCAACAACATCAGGAGATCACGAATCAGAGGCGTTAGTTAAGTGTAGCCAATCGCCAGCGATATTCGGGATTTAGCAATACGTTGTTGTCTAGACATAACATACTACTCACAAGGTTCCTGAAAACCCCTGTCAAAACCAAATTCGTGCGCAAATGAGAGTATTTGTCGAAATCTGACCAATTTGGGTTCAAGTAAAACACAAGGCTGACGGAAACCCGTGGACCGCGCCTACCTGATGAGCCCCCAAAAGGGTGAAACCGGTCGTGGGCTGTCAAAGAGTTTTTCAGCAACCTTACGAGTGGTCCGTTACGTTTACACAACTTCGTACGATCCTGTTACCTCCGCTCTCGCCTTGCAAAAAAATTGTTCAGCGGACACAAATCTTGAAGGGAGCACATAGAAACGAGCTATTGCGCGATATACTGGGTGTATTTCGCTGTACCCCTCCAGGTGTATACTGCGGAACAGTGTTAGATAAGTAAATAAAACGGAACAAGAGTCTTTACCATGAAGATGTCGAAAGCAGGTCAATCACCAAGGGAGTGCCAACGATATGGCCCATTCGTTCAATGACAGTTCTGCTTTCCATCTTCTGATGAGAACGAATTCAGCAAACTATAGCAGCTTACCGTTCACGATGTGAAAGGCAGCTGCACGGTCGACACAATTCCCACATCCATGTAAATGACGGGCTATGGTGAGGCCGGTTTTGATTGTGCACTTGCCCCGGATTTGTGTTTGGGGGTGCTGCTACCGACTGAATCACGTGTCGCTTCATTAAAATCGGGATTTGTTCCGCCTGTCTGAGCCGAAGTTGGTTCTCAGTTTTGACAAGACAGTTGGCCGAGCACGCACACGTAAAACGACAAACGAGATTGGAAATGGCGTGGTGGGCTGGTGAAACTTTGATTGCAGGGGTACGGATTCGGTTGCAATTATGAATGACTGCAAGTTGGGCAGCGTAGTAATATTGCTTACCAGCCGACTAACAGCGTTCCCCATGAATTACAAATCCAAGATTAGACAGATCCGCATCTTCTTCAGCAAAAGCATGATGTGTCTCTGCAAATTCTGGTGACTATCCATCTGAGAGAAATATAACCCCCAAGCTCTTAAGTTCACTAGTACCTTATGTGCAAATTCTCCTCACACTATCACACAACGTTCTAACTATATTCCCTTTGTAGCACATCGGCACAAAACTGGAGAAATGAAGGTGTTGACTGGTTAAAGTGCTTCTTTGGTGAACTGACCTACGGAATGTTTCACCGTTTCGATGGGTTAGTTAGATATCAAGAAAGGCAACTGTGCCACTCACCTCGTGCTTGACTATCGACTTGATATTTGGGTTAGTAATTTTCAGTGTCTAGAACAACTCTATTGTTCCTTGCATCGGTAGTGTGACCCTTAAGATACTACCTACGTACATTTTGCGGAATTTTTCCGGTCCAATCAAATCTCCCACTCGCACTTCAATATTAATTGTGGTATACACCCGATGAGATGCAGCGAAATACAGCCGACGTATGATGCAGCAGCTCATTTGTCTGTTGTAACGGGAAAGTTGCGTTTCAAGGTTACAGATCTGTTGATTTAACAACTTTTCTCCTAATTGGTATACTAATCACATCGGAACCAGAGCGCCCAAAGAAAGCGAGCGAACTCGATCGACGATAGTGAATCTCTGGGGCTTGAAACGTCAGGAAAAGTCAAGAAAAATGGCCGCTTCGCAATAACGTTCAATGAAATTTCATTTGTTTAACAGGAATTCACCATCAAATTGATGATTACGACGCCCTAGTCCTAAAAGGCTAATGAGATTACCAAACAACCCAACGCTGAGGAATTTTACGGCTAGTTATTCAAGTTCCAAACTTGGCACATCAGTTCGCGTGTGCTCTCTGAGGCTACATAGCCTACGCAACTGTTGCCGACTAGATTGTGAGCTTTTTAAGCTTGATAACATGGCACGACCTGAAAAACCTTTTCATAGGTAAAGAAACGATCGTCAGGTGATGTAAAATCTAAGCTCAGCATCCGAAAATAATAAATGCCACGAAGTTTAGAAACCAAAAGAGTAGTTGAGTTTATTTTTGTGCCGTAGCGCTCCGGGTGGGAAGTTGCGGTCCGTTATGGTCGGTAAAAGTGCGAACAGGTGGTACCTCGAGAGTTGCAGTGCTGTGCTCTATGGTGTGCAATTTTACAAACAAAAATGCTTAAATAATGCATGCTATTTCTCAAGGGTGGAAAGAAAGGAGCCTGAAAAGGCGGGAGAACTTGATGTAAAATAACCAAACTTCGCAACCGGATACTGAATAGGGAAATATCAAATTTGGTTTCCTGTCTCCAATCAACATTCCGAAGATGCAATCGCTGAACAAAGATGTAGTCCGCGCATTTAAAACACGATACAGACGGTTGATAGGAATCTCCCGACGTTATAGGCAGCAAAGTTCAGACTGCTAAAATTTGCACAACGGTTCTGTCATGTTCGGTGAAGACATTCCCAGATAACATTTTACATGCGATCAAGTGGGCCAGTGGTTCATGCGGGTGATCACAGCGGGTTACCGGAATGTGGAATATCCAATCAGTTTGAGGGTACTGACGCATTTGGCGATTTCAGCTGAAGAGTTTGGTGGCATCCGCTCGAGATGTATCGGATATTAGGACTTCATTGAAGAGGGCACCCAGATGTTATCTTGTATTCATGCACTTTGGCCTTCTCAATTACACGACAACCTTCCAGTTCAATAAACTGACGTAGGCAAAACAGTTGGAGAAAAAGTGGATGCCAGGGGACATTCAGTCAGAGGTTTTATCGCATACATACATTGTAAGGCGGTACGGGCAGCGGTCTCATAAAGGAATCCTCCGAGCAGTGACGGGGCTTGAGAAGGAACCAGTGCGGTAGAATAAGCGAAGTCGACTTCAAACAAATGCTATTTATCCGCACTGCTAGTTTCTATGGGAGAAAAGCTATTGCAACCGCTTTGTTGACAAATCCTATTGGACTCCATATTTTGCCGACAAATCGATGGAGCAGCCATTGGATCTCCTCTTGGCCTCCTGTTGAGACATTTTTATGGGGAACTGGATGTTGGCAGACTGAACGCGGAGATTAGACGTACTCAATTGTATTGACAGTACGTAGATGATATTTCTATGTTAGTATCAGACAACTTCGAGATACACGCTCTCCTGAAGAACTTTAACCAAGCGCATCCATCCATCCAGTTTACTTTTGAAACCGACAGTGACAACGCATTCCACTTTTGGAATTTAAATTAGTCAACTTATCTACGGGTTCAATTCGGAGATCTGTTTACGGAAAGTCCATGTGGAGAGGACAATACACAAACTTACATAGTTTCGCGCCACCAGATCTAAGCTTTGACGAACTAAGCGAAGTGAATTTGCCCCGCGGATACACTGGACTCCGGAATGAAGCCCAGTGCTAACGCGTTCACAGCTAACGGTTATCCAGGGTATCTGACTGCCTGACTGCAGCCGAAGCAGTCTCAATACGATTGCGAAATCCGGCACTATGCTGTCAAGAGCTATTCGTACCAGCGCTGGGTCTGCCTTGGTCATGTGGCACGAATCGATCAATCCGGTCACTCAACGGCCCTCCAGGCCACCTTACAGCGTCCAGTTAGATGCAACTTGGGTTGCGCTGGCAACCAGTTGTCCGTGTTTCACGTTTTCCAATTAATTGATCAACTTTAGTTGTGTAGTTAATTATTTACCCCTAGTTTAACCGCTAGATATGTGCTGACCTGACGACGAAATCTAGAAAACAGTAATCTTCGTCACTGTGTTGTTGTTGAAACTATGGGAATATTCAAGCAGTTCTAGTTGAAGTTGCATGGGTTTACATAGGTTTATAGCATTCCACTTCACTGTTGGAGATGTTGATAGAAGTGTGGCATCAAGGACATTCACTACCCCAAAGTCTGTGGCACAGTGCCTCTCCGAAAAAGTGGTCTTTGTTGGGAGATGAAGTGATCCACAAGTTTGCTGAGAAGGATCGACACAATCGCCTGATAAGTGTAATGGAACGTACTGTATTCATTCAAATGTGACTTGACAAATAACTGCACAGTCAGAGACAAAAAGCACAAGACAAAGCAATGCGAATCTCTAGGTAGCGAGGAAACCGTTCCAAAAACATAAAGACCACCTCTGAAAAAGATAGATTTTTAGTCTTCATACGAGGGGATGACTATAGCATGGAGACTGAACAATACTTACAGCGGAAGGGTCTTCCCGTCAACCGAATGCCTCACGAATATATCAGAATACTGAGGAAGATGGACGACGTCACAGAGCCACTGTACGGTTTGTTTAACAGACCAGCCGAAAGCTATCGAAAACGGAAGGTTCAGTGGATGAAGCAAGTGATGTGATCAGACAAGGGTATACGTTCACACTGAGCAGCAGTGTTATACACTAGACAAACCGCCAGTCTCGAGCCCCCATGCGCATGAGGCCGTATGCATGGGCTACAGCATGAAAATGAATCGGGTCTGCTCATCAGTGTACAACCAACCAGCTGATAGATGGTCAGAACCATTCAAGAAAGATGTGTCAATCAATAAGTCAGTCAACCCGATCATGACAAGGTGACAGTTTTAGATCGGGGAGAGTGGTAATGACGGGCAATCAATCGACTTGGTTGGTTTTATTTCACTCAGTCAAATAAGAATCGCTTCGCCTTATTGGCTGAATGTAGATCAGCCGAAAATGAAATACAAAACCAGACACACGTGGGTCATTTTCTCCGACTTTTCTCTCCCATTTCCATCCTCCGTAGAATTCCGCACCACGTGAGAAACACCAGTCCCTAATGATTGTGTTTAGAACAGCTTATCGTATAAAGTCTGTCCATCCCAACAAACTTCATTTTCCCCGGGCTAACCAAAGGACTTAGTCCACAGCACCGCGAACATGGTGCGTCTCAGTTAGTGTTTTGTCAACTGTTTGGTGTCTTAAATAATACTGAAGACCCAAAGAACCAAAAACACCGTATTTGTATACTCTGAAAAGATACATTCACCACCAAATTTCAGCTTCGAAGATACCGAATGGAAAACGGCAAACATGCGTCCTTCCATCATCTTCATGATGTAGTTGGTATCAAACCTCAATGCGTTGATGAGAGTATCGATAATCTTAATCACCTAGAGGATATATTCACTCGAGTTCCATCGAAATTGGTGAATGAGTAGTACGGTGAATGAATAGTACAGTTCCAGAATGATGATGTAGATGGCCTACAATACCAAATCTCCAAGTATAGAGATGAGGTCCGATTACAGACCTCAAAAAATCCCGGTCTACTGATAGCAGAGTAGGAATGTTCTTAGACTGTCTTCAGTAAGCATCTTTATGACTCGGAATAATTGAATTTGTTGACAATAGAACAGAAAAGCTACATGAGTTCCGTTCTGTCTAACACTATGTACGGCACTAATGTACTGATGAACACAGAATAGTCTAAGCGACTTCACTAAGATAGGTGTTGAGCTCGTGCGGTCGATTGTGTAACCAACTGGTAGGGAGAGATTTCAGGTCCTATCGGGAAAAAGACTTACACTACTGCAGTATATCAAAATGTTCCCGAACCGCAGTCGACTTCGTCCATTCGATTGCTTGCATAAAAGTTGCCCAATGTTCCTTAGTCTCCTTTCTGACTCTCAATCACCCACGATCATACTCACAAATCTCATCTCAGCTTAACCCCATTTCCATGAAAGACCCTAATCTATTTTGGTGGAATTGTTCAGTTGAAACATCATCGGAACTTCAAGACACTGGTCTAAACTGTTGAAGACCAACTGGTTATTCAAGAGGTGCATCTCACTGAAATGAAAGGTAGGTTTGAAATAGCCTACGCCCTTGCGGTTGCTTTTTCATTGTCATGAGCATCATAAAAGTGCACAAAGAGCGGTGTTCGTTGAGGGAGATAAGCCAGTAGATTAAAAAGTGCAACCCAATTATCCTATGGTAAACTGAACCTCTGTAGTTGATTCATCGCCGCGATGTCGTGAGTGACAATACTTTAGTCTAGCGTTTTATGCAGAGAACAACGACTGGGAAGGACAAAGAATAGTTCACATTAGATATGGAGAACATGATGTAGCAGGAGGGAATGAATGATGTTACGAAAAGTTCGGATGCTGTTGGTGCCACTCACCTTCCAGGATGGAGTCCAGGTAACCCTCACTGTACTTGACTGAAGACATTGAACGATATGGCAGCTAACCAATGTCAGTGGCCTTTATGCCATCAGTTTACATCCAGATTGTCTCACTGAGCGCTGGAGGTGTAGGCATCTCGTATGTCTGTGTTAGGCTGGCCCTGGGTTCCCCTACTTGTCCTATTTTTATTCTTTCCATTATAAGACAGTGAATAACCAGTGTTCTCATCCGGTGTTGCTGTCAGTGGTGACAGTGAAAGGCGGACAAGTGAACTGACTAAACCACTCACATCAATAAACATTGATTACAGCAGAGCAGTACCGAAACCAACTGCATCTAGTGTGTCAGATGTCCACTTCTTGGTTGATTACACTCAACCCAGAGGCAAGGAGAAAAATTTTGCGAAGTAGACGGCCTTTGAAATATGAATTGTGTCCTACTCAACATGACCTACAGAACGTAGTTAGCTCGTGAAGCGTGAGGGAGTTTCTCCTTCTTAAAACCACCTGGCATTCCTCCACATTGCTAGTCCTATGGTGCGACCAGACCTGGCCAATGCTTCGGAGACACCGAAAATTGCTGGACATCTGCGCTAGGGGCCATAACTTTGATCACACAGCCACAGAGCGCAGTGTGGCAGTACTTTACGCTTTGCGGGTGTGAACCGCTTGCAAAGCGTGAGGCAAAATTACTTGTCACTAAGAGGCCTGCACCAAGGGCAGTAATATTGCCCCTTGCACTCAATGTCTGTGGAGAAACACCCCAGGAGCATTCCAATCCCCGAGGTGTCAAAAGCAAGCAGGAGAGTATCAAGTTGAAGAAGAATGGTAAGAAAGGCGGCCTAGTCTTACACATTGAACGTAGCAAATTCGGATGAAAATTTTCCGAAGACCCGTATGCAAGCACAGAAGTTGGCATACAGTGACTTTATAAGGGCAAAAAATTACAAGGGACACCTTTAAGCGCCAGACATTACCAGATTTTTTGAAAACCAGCAGAGTGATGAGAAAGGCGGCAAGTGTTAGTACTTTAAAGGAATGGTGCTGCTTAAGCATCTGTCTCGAAGTCAATGCATCACTGGCCAGGGCGAAATCCAGCTTTGCCACTCACGACAATTCGTTCACTTGGGCAAGAGAACGCCAGAGTATCTGCTGAATGCTACGGCGACCAGGGTGGTGCCACGATTATCCCTTCATAATGTTCTGGCACTCCGACTGTAGATTGAAATCGCTGTCAAAGCCCCCCCCCACTTAACCGGTATTCCGTTCTGATTCCAAGCCGTTTGCAATAGAGCTGTCACAATGTTAACCAGGACTTTACCACCTGAAAAATGCGTGGTGAAATCAATCCGGGCTAGTTGTCTTGTTTCGTTCAATTTTTGTTACTGGTGGCGGCCGTGTGTCAGTGTCCCGTTGGATTCATCAGGTTTTTCCAGCTAAACGGCTAAAAGACCAGCTTACCTAGTGAGCCTTTGTCTGAGATGACGATTCTAAGAATGGGTTGATGTTTTTCTCATTCACAAATAGTACCCGTGAGACCGGCCTCCTTTTGACAGGTTGATCCTATCAGCTGAAACAGAACGCGACTGTTTCCTGCAGTAGAAGCTTTCCCTATCTTCTGGGCTTTCGTTTTCAACCAGCGTTCTCTGATATTCATAACATTCTTGGTTACCCGGCGCTCAAGACATCTGCGTGCGCTAGCACTGTGGTCGCTAGCCGTTGGTGTAGTTTTCCAGGCATTAATAAGATTTTATGATCTCGACAGACTCGTGCCCACTCTGCCAGGTCAGACGGCCTGGACATATTCTCTCGAGATGACAGAATAGCTTTCTTCATTTCCCTCCATCCCATACGGCTTGTGTAAACGATGGGAAAATGCAGTGATTGGTAAACTTTTCGAGACTTAATCGACCCATAGCCTACAATACACGCTGTCGACACCCTAGAAGACATCTACTAACATGGGATCGCAGCTACGCTCGCACTGAGTCCCACATAGACTACGTCCTGGTAACGGCTTGATGGGTATCTCCGCTTTCGCGCGGCCGAAAGTTTGAAGCTTGGCCTCATCGCCCGACGTAAAACCATAGCAGTGAAACGTTTTCAAAGTATTCACTTTGAATGATCCAGAAAATGACTTGAACTATTCACTGAGCTTAATAATCTACTCATTGCCGCGAGTCACATCGCACATCAAAAATCCGTTGAAGTGGGGCATAATCTGAAGTGATAAATGCAACAGACTGCCGCGTCCAGGTTGGGCTATACCCACACGGTTTCAAAGATTGAAACATACAGAACCATCAAACTGTTCAGGTTAGCCATCAAAGCGCGCACGTTTAACACATATCGCTTCTGTGAATCACACCCACCTGGCTAGCGGGTGCGCTAAATGAGATAGTCTAACACAGCCTCCAGTAAGGAGTTAGCCTCAAACCTTGTTAAATTCCTAGAACTGTCTCGTCTCGTCCATCTGGCTTTTGAATAGCAGCAAACTTAGTCTATTTTTCGGGATGCACATGGAGAATGAATGCTTGGTTCTGAGGAAGAGTTGACGAGACAGAGTGAATACTTTGCTTCACTCTTTAACCACATTCTTCATTGTTCGCTATCAGCTCCTGATAGTACGTCCTCACCATGTCGTTAAGTGTGAACTCTCAAACACTGGAACCGGCCAGTGACCGACTTATTCAAAAGCAGAAAACCTCTAGGAGGGGCGGTATCCTTAAAGATATATTCAAAGTCCGTCTGCCACTAGTTAGGGGACCCCTCCAGAGACTGTTCTATTCAGCACGAAGTACCGAAGTGTTTCCGACAGCCTGGAGAACCTCAGTATTGCTTGTAATACTCTAGGAAGGTGACAAAACGCTGCGAGAAATATAGGGGATCAGTAGGATAGATTTTACGGCGAAATCTTTTTTCACATTAGTCTTGCGCCGCCTAACTACAACAAGAGATTACAAAGTAAGACAAAATCAAAGAGGATCAAGACCGGGAGGAGGTTGCGGCAAACAAATTTCAACTTTGCATCGGATCCTTGAACATCATTCCAAATTCTAGCAGCATCCTACGGCCTGTTGTATAAGCTTCTGGAGACAGACGTTTCCTTCCCGAGGGACGCTCTCTATACTATCCCAAAGGCTGAAAATGTACCCGAAAAGCTGCTATCTCTAATCAGGACCTGACACTAATACGCAGACCAGTATCAGGGATTACGGAGACAAAAGCGTTCGAGTTGAATACTGGTGTACCACCAAGTTGTCCGCTAATCCTTATGCGTTTGAACTTTGAAACTGACTGGACAATGAAACATGCTTTATCTGGCTACATAGATGTCCAACTAAGTTCTGCTGCCTGAGTCGGCCGCGAAGACACTGATGACATGTAGCCCAGAGCAACGCGGCAGCAGAAATGCAAGCGACCATCTGTAGTGTTAGACAGCTCGCTTCGTTTGTTGTCGTAAGACAAAGTTGCTTAGCCTAAACGTGAGTGAACAGACCATCCCACTCCTCATCAACAAAGATTGATCTCTCACTTCGATCCACTCAAATGCCTGGGTTCCGTCATTTTACCGAAGAGACGACGAAACAACTGTCCGTACAGACAACCCGGAAGAAGCTACACGCAGCCGGGCAAATTCTCAGTGCGAAGCTTCACGCATATCGTGGTACAATCCATCCCATCTGATGCACACCTATGAGACGTGGCCCCTTCGAGTTAAGGAACTTCGAAAACTGGAGGCGCTCGGCCAGTAGTGTTTGATTGAAAAGTTCGGTAGGTAGACAGATTATCCAGTTAATCTCTGAGACAATGTCACTACAACAAACCGCGCTTCTCGGAAACAGTTCAATACCGACGTCTTCAATGGATTGAACACGTCCTGTGTAGACTCGGCGAACTGGCCAGACTCTCACCATTACCGCTGCATTCTGCAAGATAGCGTTGTCGTCTGGGAGACCACAGCAAAACCAGAATATCCATCATTAAGGGTGATGTCGAACAGTTAGACCTTAGTGTCGTCTCTGGAATTCGACACTGGTCGACACCGATCGTCGTTCGTGGGCAGCAACGATCCAAACATTATTGAAGCCAGTCCATCCTTCCACGGGAGAGGATCGCATTGAAGCAAAGCAAAGTGAAGTAGTTCTCCAGCCAAATCAGATCGACACTGTCGAGTTACAGAAACCTAGTGGAGGTGACGAACTGAGTGGCCCTGCGTAAATGCACGTAGTCCTGAAAGAAACAGAACCAATGAGCAAGCCCGCACGACTTCATCGTAGGAAGTGAGTTGAGAAGCTGAAATAGAACGACGGCAATTAGGTGGAGTCCTCCACCGATAATTGAGAACCACATGACCCAAGTGAATCTATGATTGGTTTGCAGTTGGTAGCCTCCAAGCAATTCAGTGTGAGCGATTGCACTGAAATTTCGTGTATGTTAGGAACGGACAATATTCAGTAGACAACTGAAGAAGTCGCTCCTCAGTATCTGTACGCTGAGCATCAATATCGAATCTACCATACAACTGTGCTCCTTTCGGGCTTAGTTGTCCAACTTGGGCGTTAATATTACCCACCAGGATGATATCGGTTCCTCTTTCTGACCGAAGCAGTCGTGACAGACAACGATAAAACCCATCTTCCCAGCTTCAGAAATGCAGTCTGTAAGGGGCGTACACTGAGAAGATAAATCGACATCGTTTACCGCATCGATCTGCATTGATCTTAACTAAAAACCCGAAAACCGTGCAGAGTGGAGACGATTGGTTGATGGGACCAATTTCAATTAGGCCATTTCGATCCCGGGGCCGAGTGTACCTCCAAAGCCATAGATACTACGAGCCAGTGCAACAGGATCACCGGATATCCGAAGAGTAAAATATGGGATAAGTGAGCTCATTCTGGGAGGTTTGAGGTGCATGACTGCAATGGTCTGGCATGCGTGTTTTGGAGACACAGGGTACATCAACAGAAAAAAAAGTTTCGGCAAAGGATGCCTGTGGTTCAGTTTGATAGAGAGTGCAGACATTGGAAGCCGTAGTGTGGATCAGAGCTTTTCGGTTTACTGGGCAGTGGTTCAGACATGGGACAACGGTCAAGTGACTGACATCCGACTGAACCGGAGTGAACTGAGCGACGGATGGGGAAGGCCGGTGAACGAAGAGCTGTAAGGGCAAACGAAACTTCCCGGTTGCTCAAGCCGATGAAGGTGGTTTGTTTGATGTACTTAGATTAAGCAGTTGACTCGAGTCTGACCCACAAGGCAGCGAGTAGTGGGTTTTTCCTGAAGGACCCTGTCTAGAGTCGATGACTCACCGGTTTGACACACTTGGTTGAGGGGAATGGCCTAGCATTTAGACGCTGCATACAGCATAGGCGTTTGAAGCTGCCTCGTTTTAACTGTATTTGAGCACGTTTCAACTGTATTTCGACCGTACTGGATAATTTACCGGCGGTCACAGTCAACCATTGGGCAACCAGAGTGAGGTTCCAAGGTGAAAGGCAGTATCACCGCTTTTACTAAATATGGAGATCATGGTCACTTTGAGGAACACCTTACTTTCTTCGCGCTCATCGCAGAGGACAATAATTCATCCCCAATCCGACTAGCAACACGATTACTCGTAGTATTTTTGCTGTTCTTTGTCACACCTGGAGCAATAGAAAGTAACCAATTCGTCGACCAATTATGGAGATAAAGGTGGAAGTGAAAATGCCTTCCAGTTCTTCAGCATGGAAATGGTTAGGCGCTGAAAGCTAATGTGAGCAACGCAATAGGAAGAGTCCTAAAACTGTGGGTCCATGAACAGAAGTGTGACTGAGTTCGTTCTTTGTTCACAAGAGCAAGGACGGTATGTTCAAATTACACTATAGACACTATAACTGTTTTATTACCACTTTAAAAGAAACCAGAACCCCGGGATGTTCCACAGAAAAACAAAAGGAACAAGGTGATCAATGGGATTGTGTCAAAAACGCCCTTTCAAGAGTGAATTCATAGCTGAGCTCACCATAGCGGGCATTTCCAGATATCACCTTATGTAGACGGTATCACTTTACGACCTCAGCCTAAAAAGCATGAGACCAAACTACTTGTATGCCCTCCCTCACCCAATGCTGTGCAGCAGGATACGCTGGCTGGTCAATAGGTGCATGACAGAGCACGTTCGAGAGCACCTTCTGGCTTGGAAGAGCCTGGACGAAGACTGTCTCCAGCGTTATTTCGGCTCACTTATTGGAAAATAAACAAAAAGTAAGGTGAATTCATGTACAAGGTCTCCAAGTCGACCAAAGGTAGGCAGGTGGTAGGTGTTAGCTACAGATGAGAACACCACTACAAGTATAGGGAACGCCGCTCCCTGACCCACAAAAGGTGTGTATAAACTGCACTTGACATGGTATGGAGAAGCCAGACAGCCTAATCGTAGCCACAAGACGTCTACTGAGCAAACCTACTCCGGGCGAATCATTTCGTAAAACTGGGGTCCAGACACATTTATGTTTCATGTTTTATGGGGTCACAACTGCAACAGCCGGAGAAACGCCGTGAACGATAGTTAGGGCGATCTCTACGGCCCTTGATGGACCATCTATCCAAGAGGGACCACAATGCGTTCCCCGCTTGACTATTGTCGAATAACAGGATGCTCATTCGGCGAACCGAAAACGTCATCCTCTCGAACGTGCCGCTTAGTTAGAGGAGCAATGTAATTATTCAACACGTGACGCGAGAATTGTTTTGGAATGCAACATGGGAGAACATATAAACCAAAGACCCTGAATGGTAGAACAACTTGAGTAACGGAAAAGTCTGACACAGCCAGTTCCCCACCACCACTCCCCCCGCACACATAGAAGTGTTCAGTCGCCCCGGAAAACGGCAACCGCTTACCCGGATTTCTACGCCACATCGCCCAAAGGTCGCTGAGACTGACATACGGATCTTCTTTGGTCAATGAACGTGGATTCTGTGCTGAATCCGCTGGACTGAATTCTTTTCGGACAAACTGGAACAAAATTCAAATACGAGAGTATGGGGCACAACAGATGCATCATGATGTTGGCTAGATATTCCGAGTGAAAAGACAATGGAAGATTGGATGGGAAGTGAATAAATACTACTGACAACTCGATCAGACCCGATCAGTAGGAAGCACGAGAGGAAATAGCTTACGTGGATTATTGGGTGCAGTTTAACACAAACGAGTGAGCATTAGACTCAGGTTTCGCTGGACATCACCAACAATGTATAACTCAGCCGGATCGGAAGCTAAACTTCGGGCATTTGATATACAGGGCGTACATTCTACTACTAACCCACTGGCACACGCCGGACACCAAAAACTGTCACGTTCAAACAGGCCAGAACCTTCAGGATTGGACGGTGTAGCATGCCCTGAAAGACAACCCAGTAGTTGGGTTGGTTGCGCTGATCAACAACCTCTCAGAGGCTTCTGGTCAGGTGGTGCCACAGACGTTTAAAACCTGTCGGACACTTCTTGACTGCCTACGGATGGCTGTGGCATTTGTTGAATTCCTTTCTCTCATGATATGTATCTCCGACGAGTTCTAATGTGAACAGATGTTTCTCCCACAGCGTGGACTAAACGGAATAATCGCCCAAGTTTAAGGAAAGGACTGCTCAGATGAAAATGGCATGGATAAGAATTCAGCAACCACCCATGAGTGTGATGGGGTTATCACTCGAGAAACATGCGAACGGCTTTGAAAGTGTCATCACAGGAGGACTTTACCAATTGGAGGTAAGGGGATTTGTTGTCACACTGACCATGCACACACCGATCACAGTGAGTTAAACTGTTATTTTGATCAGTCCCTGACTGAGTAGATGATCAAACTACTAGCCAAGGAAAGTCAAAATAACCTGGTTATTCCAGAATGGTCAACTGCTGACCATACCTTATATGGATGCGGGTCGATTTTGTAGGTACGGAATTGTCCCACACCACAGGCTATAAAAGAACTGTGCAGAGTAAATAACGAAACAAATTAGACAAGGTACACAAACCTACAGCCATGAAGGCAAAGAGGCAGCTGCTTACAAGAGATCGGTTTAGCAATACAATGAGGCTCCTACCACTGAGAAATTACACCAATATAGTATTCTTCGAAAGCCTTCGCTTTAATGTCTCATGTTAGAAACACCTAGGTTGGTGACCAGATAGTGTCGTTGCGACTGTCTTGAACAAGGAATGAAAGAACTCTTAAAAGATCCTGAAACTCAAAGAAAAGGAAAGCACAGACATGCTGTCGGACCTGTGGATCTCAGGTGAAAACCGTTGGAAAGTTAGGGCTGGCATTTTGAAACCTGGGGAACCCATACTTCCCTCGAGATAACTCACACATGAAACAACTGCCGGTTTTCGAACGAAACCTTTGAATTTACGTGGGCATGTACATATGGATACGGGAGAACTGGTACAAAATATCGATGGCTAACGAATGGAATAAGGCTTAGACAGAAAATATCAACAGTTCAATCGCACAGTACTGATCAGAAACGGTTCCACGCCACTCAACCACCACGGAGACCGAGGATAAGTACACTTCGCCAGGGACGATATGTTGTATCCAAGATTCAAAACAGTCCGCAAGTGTTTCGATCGGGAAATAATCATGCACGTATTCAACATTCGACCTTGTAAATAAACACTTAAACTTACGCTGGCTGCCTCAGACGAATCGACATGTCCATTGTTGTCACCATCAATCTGTTTGTGTATGTTTCCAATTCCTTCGAAAGACAAGAATTTCTTATAACAAGTGGTGAGGTCGTCAGTTAAATCGCATATTTCAGAAGTGCCTAAAGAGGTTCGGGTAGAGGTCAGACAGGATACTTACCGGTTGGGATAACGAAACAGATGAATGCAAGAAGCAGGATATACATCCCCTCCTGGCCACTTGCTCCGGGTTAAAAATTAGGAAAGTGAACAATTCGGGGGAACTAAAAGTTGAGGAAACGTTGTAAGAATCAATATCGAGCAACCGAATCAGGCTCATGGGGAGATTTAAGGCGTTGGTATCAAAATTCAGCATGTAGCCAGAAGGTATCAAGGCAAAGCAAAGCCAAGAAAGAAGTAAAGGCGGATATGGAAGTGCTAATCTAATACAACCATTCCGAGGTGCCTACACCTCCAGAAACTGGACAGAAGCTGGCAACAACAAAACTGTTGACACCTATTATCAGCCATAGCTTGCGGCGTCTCCAACCACAAACAGGAGGGATCACGCAGACCACATCCTGGAAGGCGAGTCGCACCGACAATACCCAGATTTTTCGTAATCTATTTCATACCCCTGTGGCAGGTCAGAAGTTGACTACCTTTATGCTTGCGCCATTCTAAATTGGACATACCACTTTGGCGAACGATGATTCGGCATGCGCAGTACATGGCCTGACCACCACTACTTTTGGTGCTGTATACGGCCTTCAGCTGACGCCCTGTTGCGCAAGCGAGCCCTCGTTTTTTGACTCTCGTTGAGTACAAACGGCGAGACACCATAAGCCTCACGGCCCTAGTTCCACCTTCAATCAATCAACACGGGGTTTTTAAAAACATCAAGTGTAGTGAAGCGGATTCATTAACTGGGGATGACTAATCTACTTCTACTTTCGTCCCATTTTGATCGGAACGCTAAATCCATGACTCAGGTAGTCTTAGTTGTTGGGGAAGGCTCCCTTGAAAAGAACACTGTCTATGGACCGTATGAGCAAAGTATAAGGTATCTAACGCCAATTTAGATGATGATACAATGAAACTGGCGAGCCTTCTTTATAGTACATGTAACCTAACAAACACATCCCTATATACACATTGTCGTCCAGAGACACCGCCACCATGCAGTTAGCAAAGCTCTGTAGGGAAGCCACCATCTGACAAACGCCAAGCAGAATTGCACCAGATGCTCTCGTTTGGGTCCAAACTTATGTGCGATCTCGTTGTGAATATTTTCACTCTGCTCTTCTTGGTTCAGGTTTTTCAAAGACGCAAGTCATTTTAAAGAACCTAAATAATTCTGCCGCCAGTTTGCTATGTGCATCACACCTGCAAAGTGCTGCTACAAGATTGGGTGGGATCAGACCCAAACGCCATGCTCGCAGGCCAGACAATCGACATGGTGGATAAATTCGTTTACCCGAGCAATTGTTTAAATTCCGGTTGACTGGCTGGAGACCGACTTACTTCTCAAATAAGATAATCCATAATCGCTCAGCTATAACACCCTTTCGGTGCCTAGCTGCCATGCCACCCAAAGGAAGCACGAGGGCTTGGATACTGCCAGGTTGCCCAAGCCTAGACAGGGTAAGTCGAGAGGCAGAGGTCGGGTTCAAACCACGGACCTTCCTGGTCAGTAAATTCGCGCTCTAGCCACTGAGCCATCGCAAATAGGGAAGGCCAGGGCAACTTTCGCCAGCCTGTGGCGCCGGCGTGACATCAGTTTCTTTGTCGAGGGAAAAGTATATATACACTATGGAGGTGGGATCCATACTGCATTATGGATCAGAAACGTGGACTCCAAATGCAGATGGTGTATGAAAGCTGTCAGTGTTTGACCATTGGTGTCTCCGAAACATTGGTCGGGTCTGGTGGAAACATTGTATTTGCAACGCCGATGGACGAGTTACTGACGTTTCATAAGTTACGCTGGTTAGGATATTGACGACGGATGCCAGAAAACTGTCAGCATCGTACAGCTTCTTTCGCCCAATCCTGTGCTGAGTGGAAGCGACCAAGGGGTGGATAGCCCATGATCTAACAACGGAGTACGAGGACAAAATAATAATCGTTCAGCTTTAACACTCTTTCGGTGCCTAGCTGCCATGCTACCAGAAGGAAGCACGAGGCCTGAGGCACTCTGAACGAACCCAGATTTCTTGCACATTTCTCTTCAGGTGTCTGGTGATCCTGATGCAATGGATCGTGGTATCTACAGTGCTTAGCCCCAGGACCCAGTGCTCTTTACTGGACCAGATTCCAGATAACAGTCACCTTTGCACGATTAAGTTGACTGATTCAATCAATATCAATGCATGTAGACGCGGTAACTGGTGTTTGTTCGTTGTGTCAGCATACGCTACGAAAGATGGCAACTCTGAGGTTGAGAAAGACAGCTTCTATCGGGTTTTGTCACAGTTGATTCGGTCTGCAAAAAATAAAGATGTCGTGATTCTGACAGATAACATGAATGTTCAGGTTGGCCGACTAACTCCTGACGATGCCCATCTCGGCGGCCCATTCAGGGTTAACGCTAATCACACAGATAATGGGGAACGACCTCAGTTGGGTGATGAATACCAATTATCACTAGCCAGCACAAACACTCACACCGTCTGACTTGGAGGCCACCAAATGTAAACCAGCCGTGGAATCATTTGGACCCTGTGGCAATCAGCTACTGGTGGGGAGCTTTGATACAAGATTGTCCCACATTTTGGAGGACACCACTTGACTCCGATCACGGCATTGGACGGACACGTGTATCTACTGGTTCTCTATCTGGGACACGTCGGTTGATGAAAGGCATTCAGTTCATGACTTGCAAAGCGTCTCTAGCTCAACAATATCGATGTGAGTTGGCTGAGAAGCTCTCATAAGTCAACCGAAACAATGATAATTTGGATAGCAACTGGAGAAACGTGGAAGAAGCCCTGCCCATAGCCTCCGAAACCGTCTGCCCGAGGTCGCCCACACACCCCAATGAACACTGCGCCTCGTCACGATCAGAAGCTCTGATCGTAGCCAGGAAGAGCATACCAGCAACAAATGACTGTGGTGACGAACGCAGATCCTTCAAACACCGAATAATGAAGAGCCTAAGGATTGACAGTGGATAGCAAAAACCCAAAAAATGGAGGGAGCTTTTGTAAGACGGAAGAATCGCGCCCTGTTCCAACTGACCCGATCAACTGGTCCGAGGAGGGTGGATGTTGGTGAAACGATCACCGAAAAAATGGGACCTCAATTCGTTCACAGAAACGTCTTGAATGACGGGCTGAACACTGAACTACAGTTCTACAGACCCAAATCAAAGGAACAAATGAACCCGAGTGGAACGTAGACACAAGTCCGCCATCAACGACGGATGTCCAGCACGCAACCTCATTGCTTCAGCGCAACAAAGCAACTTGCCCAGATGACTGCACTCCGCACTCTTCAAAGGTGATGAGTTTCTCCTGGCTGTGCTGATGACATTACTCGAAAGTATTAGGGGTGATGAAAGAATACCGGCAGAATGGAGCGCATCGACATTGGTTCCTACTTCCAAAAAGGGTGCAAGGATGTCGTGCGAAAGCCACCTAGGCATCGGTCTAGTGGCCGTAGCTTCCATGGTACTCTCTAGTATTATTAAGCGAAGATTTATCCACCATCGACAGAGTCAGGCTGGACATTATGGTGGTGCAGCAGTCGGCGTACCCAAGAAGCCCATTGAGCTGCACTGGATGCCCAGTCAACATCCACAGGGTCTCGCCTACAAGACTGGATAATGGATAGAGGTCTGGCAGTCTTCTGGTCCTCTAGGCTGGGGACTGGAACCAGTGGCAAACGGTTCCTTAAAAGGTGAGAAATCCGAGTAGTCTCTTGCGGACTACCGCTACCTTATGATCAGGCTTTTGAGCCGAAGAGTGTGAAGACATTACCAACTCTTAGGTTTGGGAATTACCTCAGCCCACATAAAACAGTGAAGTTTACGAGCAAAAATATCTTCATGCCACATGAGCCATCGCGTTGTGACATCGGCCAAGTCGCCTTACTTACTGCATATAGTAGAATGGGTTACCGTCTACCCCCCTCCCAATTCGCCCTGTAATCAATCATGTAGATCCCAGCTGTTGCACTTGACTCAGAGCATTAACACACGTCATCGCAAATATCTAGCGCTTAGGGTCCGCTTTTGAGGCCACACACTCCAGTTTTACTTGTAGCATTTAACGCGCGAACCTTTAGGCAAATAGGCCGACAAGCTGCTTTTGTGCATGCTCTACACAGTTTATTGGCTGACGTCTGCTGTATCCCTGGCGTGATCATCATCTTTACAGAGAGAATAACATCGGTATTCAACACTGATGCTTCGGAGTCGTAAAACCAGGATTTATTTGAAAGCCTTATTAGTGCTAGCCTACCACAATCATCCAAAGTGCTCACACTTCCAGACGCTCATTCAGGCATTCTGGATAGAAACTGATAACAAGAACGCCAGTGATATTGGTTGGCAGCCATACCTAGCAGTGTTTCCAAACACGCACAGTGGGGACCAGGCGGTCCCCATCCGGGAAGGCAAGTCGCACCAACAATTCCCAGACATTTTTGTTACGTCTTTCATACCCCTCCGCCAGGTCAAGAGTTGGCCACCTCTCTGAATTAGTAACGGAAAACAGCATTATCTTCGGCAGACGATGGTTCCGCATTCGCAATACATGGCCTAACCAACGCAGCTTTTGGTGCTGGACAGTCCTCAACGAAAGTCCCCGTTGCGCAATCGAAGTCACTTTCCAAATACCTCATTACGAATTCACCGACACCAACCCACACGAGCTATGTTTATGAGACAACAGTTGTCGAACCACTGAAGACTTCTCAGTTTTCTATAGAGGAAAATG
The DNA here is from genome assembly GCA_004794785.1 of Opisthorchis felineus. Classification (NCBI taxonomy): domain Eukaryota; kingdom Metazoa; phylum Platyhelminthes; class Trematoda; order Opisthorchiida; family Opisthorchiidae; genus Opisthorchis; species Opisthorchis felineus. Next base: position 325,665 of record SJOL01007707.1, read on the forward strand.
TTGGTAGCTCAGGTAGCGTAGATGGTCGTTGGCTTGTTCGCTGAGCTGGGCAATTTGAAAGTAAGCCTGCGATCCGACCGTGAAGTGTCGTGGACACAGAAAGCCAAGGAAATGGAAGAGTCCCAGAAGGCCGGGAATGCCCAAAGCTTATTTCAGTTGATCCGTGCGACCGGTCCCCAGAAACCTACTGTGAGTGAAACCATCAAGGATCGGAAAGGAGTGACCATCTTGAATAAAGAACGCCTCGACCGTTCGGCCGAACACTTCGAACAATTGTCGTGGCCACCAGCTGCCACTCACCTGGAGCCCACAGCTGACGTAGAATCGATCACATTGCCATCAGTCACCGATGGCGCGGACCAATAACGGACTGCCAGTCGTTTTGGAACATATTTGTGGATTCCGACCACGTGCTCTTCCG